>BHDV01037008.1:128907-141134 GCA_005406045.1 Adoxophyes honmai
TTGTATAGGGAGCGATATTGACAGATATATGTTCTGTAACAGATATCTTACCGTATCTGCTTAATGTGTGACGAGCTTTAGAATCTTGTCAGGTTTATTTTCGACTATTATTGCTGTACGATATATTCATAGAGTATATGTCACGCCTGTGCTCTCAACTATTACTGTTTTATATTTTATAGCCAATTTTAGAATTTTAACGAAAAACTTCAAGTGTGAATTCTGTATAGCAACATACTTAGGTACTTTGATTTTGATTTAGGTGAATGAAAATTAACTTTACTGAGTAAAAATACGAATGGCTCACGTTTTAAACTGACCTAAGGTCGAAACAATGTTAAGTTAAACGCGAATTAATCTGTATTTTGCAAAAGTACAGATGTAGTGAGAAACTATTTTCCTTCGGGAAAACTCGGATCTTTATCGGAATACGATGACATCCGAACTGTCAATGAATGATCGTATTAAATCAGTGACATTCTCATATCTATTAATATGGAACTTTATTGTTTAGTGTCAAATGTCAAAATGAATGATGTAAATGTGTAATATAGAGATGTTACAACCACTTCCTGTAACTTTGAAAATATCAACTCAGTTTTATTGTCACTAGTAAACCAAACATTATCTCCACTTTAAAACATTAATTACAAGGACAACAAAATAAAACTTTTCTAGAATACTCTGAGTTGTTGCTATTTTTGAATATGCTATTTTCCGATACGATACAGGTTAATATTAAATAGAATTTTCTTGGAATGGTTTTTTTAACCGTTTTCGATGTTTTAGCATGGCTATACAACGTTTTAATAAGTAATTTGAAAATAATGATACTATAGCGAATATTTGGATTGCGTATTATCCACTCTATATATATATATTGGTCTGCTGATGAAGCTATTTGAGAGAGTACGATAAATACGAACTTTTCCGAAAAATTACGAAGGAAAATAGTTTCTCACTACATCTGTACCTATATCTCATGCTAAATTTATGTTCAAAAAACCCTTTCCAACCGTGTCAATACCCATCGTCCAATCAACTTCAGATCTTAACGACAGTGAAATCCAAATTGAAACTCTACCCTCACGTTCGTATCACTCCGCCAGGACAACCGCCTCGAGCACCTGCCCCCGGAGCTGTTCTCCCTCCCCGCGCTGACGACATTAGACGTCAGCAACAACAAGCTGCGAGAGCTACCTGCTGCGCTCTGGGACGCGCCTGCGCTGCGGGACCTGTGCGCCTCTCTCAACCTGCTGCGAGACCTGCCTGGATACGTGAGACACACACACACACACACACACAGTACATCCATACAATGGACTCCTCAGCGGCTACCGTCTTGATTTGCGACGGTGGTGTGCTAAGCTTTGCTTTAGTTTTTCTAAAAGCATTTGTCGTGTCATGTCGACATAATCGAATAAAATATATTATATTGGTAAAACTACCATTTCAATTACTCACATTTTAGCGCAGACGACAGATTTTTTGTGCGATCGAGTATGCGGCGCACAAAAAGTCT
Organism: Adoxophyes honmai; assembly: GCA_005406045.1. Classification (NCBI taxonomy): domain Eukaryota; kingdom Metazoa; phylum Arthropoda; class Insecta; order Lepidoptera; family Tortricidae; genus Adoxophyes; species Adoxophyes honmai. The sequence continues at coordinate 130,430 of BHDV01037008.1, forward strand.
GCGTGGATTGACTTTTTGCGCGTCGTGTTCGTTACTGCATATAATTCCACAGTTTCTATTTTCACAGATTAAATAGTCCGTCGCGGATAGACTGTCGTCTGCGCAGGGCCTTATACATACTTAAATACTGTGTTTGACCCGAAGCGAACGACAGTGACGTCTTTGCGGCCCGTGTAGATAATAAGGTAAATGTACCAATGCTCGACACCTCAACGCCCAGTAGATGACACCCATCTCCTCACCTTACCTCGTCACCTGTCGTACTATGACATAGGGTTGCAAGTGCCATGTATTGGGTTAGTGTCGAACACTGGGACGTTTACCTTACTCTTGTTCCGCTGTTGAGCAATGCGTTGTGATTGCAGGCGGAGCCGCAGGGCTCTTCGCCGCCGGACAGCGCGACGCGGCTCGCCTCGCCTGTCGCCACGCAGTTTAGCTTCTCGCACTCGGTGAGTCATGGGGCTACAGACTTACATCTAAATAGATACCGCGAGTTCCTGCGTTTGTATGAAAACTAAGCGTGCCACTTTTCTCTACCTACTGTAACGTCACATGAACGCTTTAGTGATGGGGATTGACAGTCCGAGTGAAACCGATTCAAAGGTGACGCCGCCTTATTCAAGTTGTACTGACTCTAGACAAGATGGAAAAATCCGGGTGTCCCTCGTGATCCCTAACATCGTTTGTCCTAAAATCACATGCCCTAACAGTTTTACCCTAATGAGCATTACCCCTACCTAACGATCACTTGCCATAATAATCATTTCCCATTATTTAAAAATAGTCAGGAATCAATTAGGTAGGCTAGAAATGAAATAGGTAAGGTTAGGTTAGGTTTATTTTATGACCATAAATAGCGAGCGAAGCGAGCGGAGTGCCAAAACAATCGTTTTTGAAATAAAATGTTTAGGGAAACTAAAAATATGGCATATGAGTTTTAGGGCAAATGATCATTATGGCAAAAAACGTTAGGGGAAAAAAATAGGTTAAAAAAAATTAGGGATCCAGATATAGATCCGGAAAATCTATTGGAGTCTTCCCCACACTAATAGAGCCCTATGTTTAACAGACGTCGCTATCGCGCAGCCCGTCCGCGGAAGCTCCTCCGCCCGAAGACGACGACACGCCCGTACTGGGCGACCGCACCGGACACGCCGTGTAAGTTTAGATGCTCGGCATTCAACATGGCCACAATTGACAGCGCTACGCGGTGCGGGAGGCGAACGTCAGAGAAAGAACCAATTGCACGGTAGACGCGACGAATCATCATCATTCCAACCATTTTGGCCAAGTTGAATGTGATCTACGTGAAAAAGAAAAGTATGGTGCAATAAAAATTAAACCCGCTTTTCTGTTCAATCATTGCGCAATCTCCAATATTTAGCCTAATCAATCAATTATATTGCACAATTCGCAATATTGCGCAATGTATTTGATCGTGTAGGGGCCGCTTTACACTCACTTACACCCACTACCTTCTCAAAATATTGCCATTTTAACGCCGGGTTCTGTATTTTTATTTAAATGTCATCTTTTCCAGCTTAAGTTATTCTCAGCTTTTAGGTCTTCGCGATATACTGTGTTAAGGTTACTGTAAAATTACATTTGTAATTATTTTTAACCGACTTCAAAAAAAGGAGGAGATTCTCAATTCGACCTATTTTTTTTTGTGTGTATGTTACTCGATATCTCGGAGACCAGTGAACCGATTTTCAAAATTTTTTTTTTTAATCGAAAGGGTATAACTCGAAATTGGTCCCATTGGCACGAAACCAGGATCTGATGATGGAATCTTGGAGAAATCGAGGGAACTCTTCAAATGGAGATGTACGGCGTTTTCGGTAATTTGTTGATGAAGTCAAGATTTTTTTTTTTTTTTTTTGTTAGCTTATATAGTGTCCCACTGCTGGGCAAAAAGTTTACAAAGAATTTACATTCAGTAAACAAAATACTTTCAAAATATTTTTTTTTTTTACTATAGTTGGTCGGAGGCGTCCCGTGCCCACGCGTGGGCGGCGGAGGCGCGCCCCACCGCCGCGGGGGGAGAAGGCAGCGCGCTAACTACCCTCAACCTAGCTCATAACCAGTTCGCCTGTGTGCCTGCGTCGCTCGCCTGCCGCGCGCCGAGGCTCGCCTCGCTGAACATGTCATACAACTCACTCAGGTGAGTTTTAACCTGTCATAAGGCATAGTGCCTGTGTTGCAAACCTGTATGCCCATTCCATAATATTACAATTATGTGAAGTACCTATGTAGACCAATTTTTAACAATTCCTTTATTGTCGAGAGCCGGGGCGCTGACAATAACGGGCGTGCCGGGAAACGATACAATGCCACTTGGAGGGGTAGTGAAATACTAGATAGTCGGATACACCAGATTATTTTTATATTGTTTCTCATTATATCACATTCGTTATTCACCAATAAGCTTTAAAATACTGTTTCTTTCAATACATAAAGTTTCTTCCACACCATATTCTCAAGATCACATATTAAGATCATAAGGAACCATAATTAAGTATTTCAAGTTTAAAGTCACATTTACCGCCTCGTCTCTTCATCTACAACTCGTCCGCATTCCCAACTCGTCCAATCTCGTCCCGCAGGTCGATGTCATACGTGACGTCCTACCCCACGGGGCTGCGGCAGCTCGACCTGAGCCACAACGAGATCACGTGCTGGCCCAGCCTGCCACAGGTACGAGAATCTACCTATTTGAAAAAGTGCTGATTATGTAACAAACTGTTAATTATGTGAACAAATGCTGACTAAGCAAAAATTGTTTACTAAGTAAAAAAACTGTTGACAATGTCATATACTGCTGACTATGTAAGAAACTGCTAAGTAAAAAACTGCTAACTGAGTAAAAAAATGCTGACACTGTAAAAAACTGCTGACTAAGTAAAATACTGCTGAGTAAGTAAAAAACTGCTGACTAAGTGAATTACTGCTGACTAAGTAAAATACTGTTGTCTACATAAAACACTGGTAACAGTCTAAAAAACTGCTGACAACTAATACAGCTTCTTACCCCCTAGCCGGGTGGTTCCGGGGCGGGCGACCCCCTGGCCTGCCACTGCCCGCTGCGCGCGCCGCGCCCCGCCCCCCGGCCCCGCCCCCGCTCGGGCGGCGTGCGCGCGCAGCTGCTACACGCCGCGTGTCCTGCGCGCCGGCATCTGAGGCTCGACTCGCTGAGGACGCTGGTGAGTTGCTCCTGTAGGTTTATGGTCGCCTGGTACTCTCTGGGGCTGTTCCATAGCAAATTTCAGCTCCCCTCCTCTGTCTCACCACTCTCTCTCCTCTCCCACTCACTACGCCGTCTTCCCTCCCCCGTCGCTCTCTTCTTCTCCCGTCTAGACGCCTCCGACTGCGTGAAAGACCATAGGACGAACCGCTTGGCTACCACTGTACTGCAAGACATCTGAGTCAACTCGTCGGTATTGATGATGTCCTGCGATTTATGGTCGCCTGGTACTCTCTGGGGCTGCTCCTTAGCAATATGGCGGCTCAGGCTCGACTCGCTCACGTTGGCAAGATGCTCCTGTTGGCTTATGGTCGCCTGGTATTTTCAGTGCACTTACCAAGTGTCACTGCCCCCTGCGCGCGCCGCGCCCCCCGGCCCCGCCCCCGCTCGGGCGGCGTGCGGGCGCAGTTGCTTCACGCCGCGTGTCCCGCGCGCCGGCATTTGCGCCTAGACTCACTGAGGACACTGGTGAGTTGCTCCTGTTGGCTTATGGTCGCCTGGTACTCTCTGGGGCTGTTCCTAAGTAAGATGGCGGCTCAGGCTCAACTCGCACACGCTGGCTAGATGCTGTTGTTGGTTTTTGGTCGCCTGGTACTCTCTGGGGCTGTTACTTAGCAATTTTCAGCTGGAAATAGGAGGGGGGGGGGGAAATAGTAGGTCAGGCTCATTACGCTCGCAAGATGCTCCTGTTGGCTTATGGTCACTTGGTCGGAGTGCGGGCGCAGCTGCTTCACGCCGCGTGTCCTGCGCGCCGGCATTTGAGGCTCGACTCGCTGAGGACGCTGGTGAGTTGCTCCTGTTGTCTTATGGTCGCCTAGTACTCTCTGTGGCTGTTCCTTAGCAATTTTCGGCTGGAATGGGGGGGGGGATAGTAGCTCGACTCGCTCGCGCTGGCAAGATGCTCTTGTTAGTTTATAATCGCCTGGTGCTGTTCTTTAGCTTTTAGATGAAAAAAGAAGGAGTTCATCTATCTCGCGCGCGACACGGCTCGCGCCAGTTGCGTCTTACTCTGACTAGCTCTGGACGCTGGCGAGATCCTTCAGGTTATGGTCGCCTGGTATTTTGGCTGCACCTTAAAAAGACGAAGCCCACTGCCCCCTGCCCAAGCCTTTTTGAATAAAATTTATTTTATGTGTGCAAAATTAATTTAGGATTTCTGAATCATGATAAAATTGATTAAAATACATATTTGTGATTGGGAAAAGTGTCTGAAAATACAATTCAGATTCTACACTAAAACATGCTATTTAGAATCTATACCATAAACGATTTCAGAACACATCGGATTATAGACCATATAGGTTTCTGGACGGTCTCTGGATTTCAGACCATTTATTGAGGATTGACAACGAAGGCGGAGTGTAAACGAAGTGGTTCAGAACCCCCAATAATTAACTACTCGTGTGTACAGATTCTGGCCAACAACCTGCTGACGCGCATCCAGTTAACGACAGACGACGACGGCAACGCGCCCGAGCCGCCCGCGCACGACAACGACGAAGACGACGAATGGGTGAGACAAGTGCCCGTTACAGCCACAATAGGCTAGACGACAAAAAAAACTATTTAGTCCGTTAGATAGACTGCTAAAAAATATTGTACACCTATTTTTTCTTTTATTTGACAAACGAAAAATGACACAATTTTTACCTAGGCGTGATGTCACAAGCCCCCACTCCGGAAGTTTGATGATCTATAACTTTGTCGATGTTTAGTCATTTAAAAAAATAAAAAATGTGTGTCATATTGTTCCATTATGTAACGAACGGACTAATTAGAGTGATTTATTTTTGACCCTGTCATCATCCCTACTGTCGACGTTTCCTGCACTTTTTAACCGAGTTTAATATCGATGGTTCTTTTACTATTTGAAGTTAAATTTGAAGTCGGTTTTTAAGGTTCCATAACCAAAGGAAAGGGGAAGGGAAAAAACGGGACCCTATCACTGAGACTTCGCTGTCTGTCTGTCCGTCTGTCCGTTTGTCACCAAGCTGTATCTCACGAACCGTGACAGCTAGAAAGTTGAAATTTTCACAGGTGACGTATTTCTGTTGCCGCTATAACATTAAATACTAAAATCAAAATAATAATAATAGATGGGGGCTCCCATAGAAAAAACTTGTTGAAGAACCCGTCGTGCGCGAGTCTGACTCGCACTTCACCGTTTCTGTTGGTTATTTCTCCTCAACTTTTTATGTTTCGACATGAACAACATAGGCCTTTAATAAAACGCATCCAATTTGTATTTCATCATCCATTGAATTATTTTGTTTTGTCCTGTGTGTTAGAGTTCGTCGCAAGGCCTGCGCGCGCGGCTCCTATTCCCGCAGCTGTCCATGCTGGACGTGTCGCACAACCTGCTGCGCGGCGTGCCGGCCAGCCTGCACGCGCTGGCTAACCTGTCTGTGCTCAACATTAGCGGGAACAAGGGTACGTACTAAGCACTGCGAGAGTACTAAAGCCCGGTCGCGGAGCACAGCGAAATTCGAATGTTGACTCGCTGCTATCTCTGTCGCACGCATAAAGTCGCGTTTTCACCTAATGTTCTGAACAGTTCTGAACGAGCATTCGTTCGTTCGTGCGGTAGATGAAAACGCTCAACCGTTCGAATGTGTTCGTTCAGCGTTTTTTCATTTAAGTGAAAACAGATGTTGTCTGTTTTGAGCGAACATAAGCCGAACAGCGAACATTTGTTCTGAGCAAATGTTTGCTCAGAACACTAGGTGAAAACGCGGCTTAACAAACATAGAGTCACGAACAGGGATTGTTGAGCCACTTGCCACTGTTCGCTATTTAGACGTATAATCAATGACCGATGTGGCGGACTAGATGTCAGCTATTGGATTAGTATTACACGACCAAGTTACAAACATAGGTAAGTGGCTCAACAATCCCTGTACGTGATGGTACATATAAACGTCACGCCTGTATCCCAAATGGGTTAGGCTTAACTTACGAGAGGCGACTGAGAACATAGGTTAAGGTATACTTTAGGCGACATGCTAGCAACCTGTCACTATTGTACCTACCACCTTACCCTAAAAAATATTATGCTGAAAGTGGCCACAAAGCGTGAAGTAGTCATCGTTTCGCCTATGCAGCGCTTTGTGTGCTCTGCCTACCCCGCTTGGGAATATAGGCGTGATTGTGTATAGCTTACGAAACGACACATAGACGTTGGAAGTTGTGACTAAGCAACCAATCTTCGAAATTTCGGTTGCGCGAAGTAGAACACTGACAATTAATGACGTTTATGGAAGAAGTTCTACTGCTGGACTATAGGTGGCGGGTGTTAAAAATGTGATTTAAGTTTAAAATATTGTAAACCAGCATGTTGTCGTTAGCTGTCTCTGTCTAACGGATTTTCAATTTTCCTTTCAAAAAGGTTTGTAAACTCAATAAGGCGCTGCGCAGACGACAGACTTTTGGGCGATCGAGTCTGCGGAGCAATAAAATCTCTGAATGGCGCGCTGACAGTTTCCATTCAGAATTTTTATTGCTCCGCAGATTCGATCGCACAAAAGTCTGTCGTCTGCGCAGCGCCTAAGAGACTTTTCAAATATTATAAATCGACTCCTTATAATAGGCCATTTAACCTTTCTGCTTTTCGTATTTTTGTAACACGCGGTACTACTGGACAATAGAGTCGCTACATGTCCTTAGTTGCGTCTCACAAAATCTACGTAAGAATCGGTAAGGTGTTATTCTAGACCCGACACCACACAGTGAGACCTTAGAAAGAGACGGGCAATCAATCCTGCGCGCGAGACAAGTCGCACGTGTTGCTGTGCTAAGTCTACAGGTCTGATAAGCATGTTAAATGTGGCGCTACAATAGGCCAGACGACTAAAAAAACTAATTAGTCCATAATTTAGATTATGGAAAAATATTGTACTCATATTTTTTCTTTTATTTGACAAACGAAAAACGACGATAATACACCGCCTAAAAGTTTCTCGTGACGTCACGCCTCGGTTCAATTTTTACCTAGGCGTGACGTCACAAGCCCCCACTCCGGAAGTTTGATGATCTATAACTTTGTCGATGTTTAGTTTATTGATAAAAGAAAAGATATGTGTCTCATATTTTTCTATAATCTAAATTCCGGACTAATTAGAATTACACTTTTTGAACCCCGTCATCATCCCTATTGTGGAGAAACAATTGTATGCCTGGCGTGCGGCCTGCTATAGTAAATCCTGAATGCCTTCAGACATAACGGACCTGCCGCCCCAGATGGGCCTGCTCTCGCGCCTGTGGAACCTGAACACGCTGGGCTGCTCGCTGCAGGAGCCGCTGGCCGGCATGCTGGCCAGCGGCCGCTACAAGAGCATGGACGTGGTGGGGTATCTGAAGTCGGTGCTGCAGGAGGCGCGGCCCTATACGAGGATGAAGCTTATGTTTGTGGGGCTGCAGGTTAGTGGGAGTTGCTTTTCCTTTACATCTGTTCTATCTGTACCACCAGTTTCTCATTACATTTGTTGCACCCGTTCCATCTGTTCCATCCATTTTTCATTACATCTGTTCCATCCGTTTTCCATTACGTCTATTCCATCTGTTCTATCGGTTCTACCCGTTTTCCTTTACATCTGTTCCATCCGTTTTCCATTACGTCTATTCCACCTGTTCTATCTGTTCTACCCGTTTTCCTTTATATCTGTTCCATCCGTTTTTTATTACCTCTATTTCACTTGTTCTATCTGTTCAATCCGTTTTCCATTATATCTGTACCGCCCGTTCTATCTGTTCCATCCGTTTTCCATTACATCTGTTCCATCAGTTTCCCATTACATACGTTCCTAAATAAATACCTACATACTTACATACATACAGTGTTGGTTAGATAACTTCTTTTAACTTAAATGTCATTTTCCCACTGTAATTTCTTACTGAAGCATTAGTCACAGTAGCATTTTATCCAACTTAAATCAACACAGAAACGTAGGTAGGTTTAGGCCATGTTACGTTTTTGCCCGTGTGGTGCCGGGTTAGAATAGCACCTCCCCCTTTCTTCCCGTGGGTGTCGTAAGAGTCGACTCTGGGAAAGGGTTAGTGTATTGTGGGCGATGGGCTAGCAACCTGTCACCGCAATATCACGTTTTACCATCTGGTTACCCTGAATTTGCTAGACGTGGCGCTGAATTTTTGAATCCATGTGCTCTGCCTACCCCTCATGGGAATACAGGCGTGAGAATATGTATGTATGTATGTACGTTTTTATCAGCCCGGAGGCTAAAAATAAATGAGTCCTAAATATACCATTAGTCACGCTACGTGTTTTTTTCAGGGAATCGGCAAGACGAGTCTTCTGGAGTGCCTGCGGCAGGAGTCGCCGATGCAGCACAGGAGGAAAGGGACCGAGGTGAGTCCGATTTGACCATGTTGCTGCAAGACTCACTCCTGTTGAGTACAGGGATAACTCTCTTAAATTGAACACCAGGGCTAGACAACTAACGCACTAAAAATCTTCATCGTCTTCACGAAGGAAAGTGGCCTAGATCTTAAACGTCGCGGTAAAGTGCTTTCGTTTAAAAACCTGGATTACGAATGTGACAGCATTTTTAGAGCTTACGCGCAAAAGCAATTCTTAGCAAATCATTCGTTCAATTTGGTTTAAATGTCAAAATTCAAATATAGGTATAGGCTTTGGTTGCGATGATGTTACGTAATACCGAATGTTTCAATTTCGAAGCGAGATTTGTGTGTGTGTGTGTGTGTGTGTGTGTGTGTGTGTGTGTGAGTGTGTGTGTGTGTCAACTGTCAATTTTAAACCGATGTAGATTTTTAGTGTGTTAGACAATAGCCCTGTGGGCGCTCTGGGAAACTGACGGAGCGTTTCGGAAACCGAGCTGTCTTTCTTTCCCAGCACTGGGCGAAGCGCATGGGCAGCAAAGCGTCAAGCCGCAACATGTCGACGGTGGGCGTGGACATCGGCAGCTGGGTGTACGAGCCGGCGCGGGCCGCGCGCGGGCCCGTCACCTTCCGGACGTGGGACTTCGGGGGACAGCGGGAGTGAGACGCTAGATCATACTGCCTCGCTCGCACAGCCATCTTTTAGGCCGCGAGTGAGACGCATGGCATACTAACTCGCTCGCACAGGCGTCAAGTTTTGGGAAAGACTCCAATAGAGATCTCTCTCCAGGCAGATGTTATGCCTGGGGACCGAAGTCCGCAGAGAGGAAGTTGGAATTTGTATTTATGCAGCCGAACGTCGAAACTTCGTTAGCGGGATGTAGGATTTTTATTGATAGTTGGTTACACCATGGACATTTGTAGTAAGTAGTTCGGCCATTCCACGATAGGTGGCGCTAGGGCGCTTCACCAGGTAAGTCACTGCGATTCCGTATCGTGACCGTTTTTTAAGCTGCGGTGTGGTCGGACCTTCAGTGTATTTTCCATCAATATAGCATGACCAGACGATCAATGTATATCACAATTTGTGATAAATATTGAAGGATGACAATATTTATTGAACATCTAGCCTTCGCTTAACCCCAGGTTACGCGCAATTCCGCAGATACTACGCGACGCACCAGTACTTCCTGTCGCGGCGCTCGCTGTACCTCGTGCTGTGGAAGGTCACTGAAGGAAAAGCAGGGCTCGCCGGCGCTATTGAATGGCTCAGGTACATACATACATAGGTACATACGTACATACATACATACATACATACCTATAGACAGGGCGGCTAGAAATCGACTGTAAATATTTTAACCAGTGGTCAAGTATCATCATCATCATCGTCATTTCAGCCATAAGACGTCCACTGCTGAACATAGGCCTCCCCTTTAGACTTCCACAAGTACCTGTTGGAAGCGACCTGCATCCAGCGTTTTCCGGCGACCTTCATGAAGTCGTTAACCAGTGATCGGGTATACGCGTCTGAAAACCCCTGTGAAGCTTTTTCCCGGAATTCTCATGTACGAAATACGAAAATCTGAAAATATTGCCTTGTCCTTAGTACTTCAGTTCTTAGTCAACCGCATAGCATCGCAATGTTGAACGATTACAGGTGCGTATGCGCCGACTTACTGGACTTGCGTATGGGACATAAGGTAGGTGAAACACAGGGCGCAATGACCTGATAAGCGACGAAACATTTGTCTCCCACAAGAACAGTAATGAAAATATTCAGGAAATATTTCCCAGGGGTTTTTAGTGGCAACCTAACCACTGGTTAAATAAATATTCGCGGGCAATATCTGGCCACCCTGTATTTGTGGTACTCCTGTACTATTGTGATAATTTGCTAGTTTGTCACCTAAAATTTTCAACAAATCAGATGTAATATATTTGTATACAACGACGAGGCCCTGCGCAGACGACAGACTATCCGCGACGGACTTTTTAGTCTGTGAAAATAGAACCTATATGGAATTATAATGCAGTAACGCACACGAAGTGCAAAAAGTCCGGCGCACAATGCATAAAATCCACGCTGACTTTTGTGCGCCGCAGACT
>BHDV01037008.1:148732-164538 GCA_005406045.1 Adoxophyes honmai
TCTGCCACACCCAACTCTCGCTGCCATACATCAAAGTAGGCACTAGCACACCGTTGTGAATAGCCAGACGAGCATTCTTAGAAATATCCTGACGGCTCACAACTGAGTGAAGTGCTCCATTCATTTGATTTCCCGCTTTTCACTCGTGAACATGCATCCCAAATACCTACCTACCTATTTGTTGATTTGTCGGTGAATTGTGAAAGTTGACGCTGTGTTAGGTTTACCCTTTATACGATTTCGTGGTAAACACGTGCATATTTTTGAAAGGGCCTATGAATGCCCTTTATTAAGCAGCGGTCACATGCATAATTGTCTTTATCTGTCTGTCCGTCAGAGGAGTCCCCAGCCGCCATAACCATCTCAGGGCGCTCCTGCGGCCGGGCGCTCCGCCGCGTGCTCCTGCTAGCATACGTGCCCAGCGGCCTGTGGGCCAGGCTGGAGGCCCGCGTGCTGCCCGACGGCGCGCTGCCGGCCGCCGCGGCGCTGCTCTACAGGCTGCCCGCGGTGAGCCCCCGCGCTGCTAGCTGCTGCTGCTAGCCTACTGCCCTAAGGACTGTGGGCCAGGCTGGAGGCCCGCGTGCTGCCCGACGGCGCGCTGCCGGCCGCCGCGGCGCTGCTCTACAGGCTGCCCGCGGTGAGCCCCCGCGCTGCTAGCTGCTGCTGCTAGCCTACTGCCCTAAAAAGACTGCAAAGATCCTACAAACGACAAAGCTACAGTCTAAAATCTCCACAGCGGATACTATGACGAAGGATAGACATACAATAAATATTGTGATCCTTCAATATTTATCTCATATTGCGATATACATATTGACCGTCTAGTCTTGCTATATTGATGGAAAATACACTGAGTTCATGAACAGATTTGAGATCCATCAGTATTCTCATTTTGAAGGATCACAATATTTATTGAACGTCTAGCCCTCGCCACAGAGCGCATAGTAAGTAATTATTGGGGATTCTGGACCAATTTTATTTGCGGTGGTAAAATGTTTACGGTAACAGAAATGTAAGCTAAAGTATGAGGACGGATGTAAAATAACGTTTTACCAACAGCAAAAAACCGCCAAGTGCGAGTCGGACTCGCGCACGAAGGGTTCCGTACCAAAAACAGCAAGAAAACGCGTTTTTTCTATAGGAGCCCCCCTTAATTATTATTATTATTTTCATTTTAGTATTTGTTTTAGTTATTTAGGTATTTAGGTATTTAGTATTAGTAGTATTTGTTGTTATATTGTCGGCAACAGAAATACATCATTTGTGAAAACTTCAACTCTCTAACTGTCACGGTTCGTGAGATACACCCTGGAGACAGACGGACAAACAGACAGATAAACAGATGGACAGACAGACAGCAAAGGCTCAGTAATAGGGTCCCGTTTTTACCCTCTGGGTACGGAACTCTAAAAATGACCATATGCCATGTTTCTTGCGGGCATTCTTGGCAATGATGGTCTTTTCGAAGCGCTAGTAGACTCGAGAATGACGAGTAAAAGTGCTCTTAGGAGCCTATTTGCATAAATAAAGTTTGAAGTCTGAATTTTGATATAAAATTTTTAATTCTGAATAATTTTGTAACTAGATTTTTTTATTTGAATTTTGAAACTTGAATTTTTAATTATAAATTTTTTATATTGAATTTTGCATACAGGATGTGGATCCCGCGACGGCCCGTGCCCTAGAGCCCCAATGGGCGTGGAAGCTGTGGCGCAGCGGCCTGCAGCTGTGGTGGGGAGGCCTGTTGGCGGCCGACGTGCGCGGCAGGCCCGCAAGGGCCGACCCGCTGCTCGGGGAGCCGGAGGGGGACAACCACTTGCGGTAGGTTAGATTAGATTAGATTATTTTCTAGGCTCTCCACTTGCGGTAGATTAGGTTAGGTTAGATTAGATAATTTTTCTAGGATCTCCACTTGCGGTAGATTAGATTAGGTTAGGTTAGATTAGATAATTTTTCTAGGATCTCCACTTGCGGTAGATTAGATTAGGTTAGATTAGATTAGATTATTATTTTTCTAGGCTCTCCAATTGCGGTAGATTAGATTAGATTAGATTCTTTTTTCTAGGCTCTCGACTTGCGATAGGAGACGCCTGGAGTGTATAGAGCTTCATAGCCCTCTCTAAACTCTCTTAAGACTCAGGCACAAGTGTGTAGGACACACCCACTTGCGGTAGGAGGCGCCTGATGTGTATAGGGCTCCTAGCCCTCAATCAAATTGGTTCGCCCGTTCTCGAGTGTTAGCGAGGCTAACGAACAGCAATTAATTTTTATTTATATAGAAAAGACTAGTAGAAAACACTGCCAAGGCGATTTGCTTAAGACACTTTTTTGACAGTTCATGTAATGACTCTTGAAAAAGTTACGGAATCGTTCACAAACGCACGCCTCAAGCGTATTTAGAATTCGGATTCGTCTTATCTCTTCCGAGGTAATATTGTGTTTGTGAGACTTTTGTACAGTCAAGGAAATTGATACTTGTGCCACTTTGAACCTTTTCATAATGAGTTTCATATTGCTTTGATAAGTAGATAATATGGTATGTCACGGTGACATTTCTTGTTAAAAGGTACAAAGTGGCACAGTTATCAAATTCTTTGTCTCTACGTATGTTTTGTGTTCGCTGTGAGCTGGGTTTGTGCGCAGGTACCGCGTGAAGCAGGAGGGCGTGTGGTGCTGGCTGGAGCCGGCGCGCTCGGCCAGCATCGAGCTGACGCTGCCGGCCGCCGTGTGCGTGGCGCGCCGCGCCGACGGCCGCGCGCTCGCCGGGTACCAGGTACGATTTGTTTTAAATCGTCACATAAGGTAAAACTAATCGGGATTCAAGGTTGTAGATCGGGACGAACAAAAAAACTTAAACTATGACTAGATGGCGCTAGGGCTACGAGATCTCTCTCCAAGCAAATGTTATTCCTGAATTGAAACAAACCTACTTACATTCAATACCTATAGCCCTAATGATAAAATACGTGCTATTCTGAATTACATACATATTTACAGTCACGTCTCTTTCTCATAGGGATAGGCAAATACCACTTTGTTCAACTTGCTACGTTCCTGAGATACATCTTTTGCTTCATCCACATTCATTAGTCTCTTCATACATGCTCGTCGATTTCGGGTACTCTTGACCTGACCTGTTTTTAAAACGTCCGCGATTTGGTCACGGAACGTCCGTCTAGGTCTTCCCCTCCCAACACACCCATTCACAGTTCCCGTATAAATCTGTTTAGTAAATCTTCTTTCATTCATCCTCTCTAATTCCCCTGTTTGTACAATAAAGAGTTTACTTATTTACCTTTCCTCTAATGCCGAGGAGAGGCCTGTCCATCTGATGGCAAGCTGTGCCCGCAGAGCATCAGCATCGAGCCGAACCTGGAGGCGCTGACGCGGCTGCTGTCTGTGCTGGCGGACCACATCGATCTGCTGTTAGAAGACTGGTACCCTTCGCTGGGTGAGTACGTAATGAGTAGGAGTTTTGTGAGGTGTCTGGACTTTATGTATGGTATGTGTGTACGGTTGGCCAAGAAAGTGAAATGAAATTATCACTAAGGTAGACCATTCTTGGCCGACTGTTCGTGAAATTAATACCGAATACCGAATATTCTATTGGTATAGGTACTTAACTAAATGTAAACAAACTGGATGTCAGATTTGACAGGTTAATAAGGTTTTTTTTTGTTACCCACATTGTAATCAGCAAGGAATCTTACCTAACATTTATTGATTTGATGGACGTTAGTGCTAATCCCGATTGTTTCTGGTATACCTCAACTTAGGCACTAACAGAACATTTTATATTTTTACCTTCCTTTACTAAACTATTTGAACATCCGATAAAATGTTAAATGTGTGTGGTGCCGGGTTAGAATAGCACTACCCCCTTTCTTCCCGTGGGTGTCGTAAGAGTCGACTCTGGGAAAGGATTAGTGTATTGTGGGCGATGGGCTCATGTGCTCTGCCTACCCCTCTTGGGAATACAGGCGTGAGAATATGTATGTATGTATGTATGTATGTATGTATGTATGTGTAAAATTTTAACTTGTCAAATCTGATGATTGAAGTTTATTTACATTTAGTTAAGCACCTAACCCGCCAGAGTAAAGTCGGTTTTCCCGTTGGTCTGACAGCCGTTCCCCACAGGCACCCGCTTCGTGCACACGTCAGAGGGCCGCTGCCTCATCACTCGCGTGGTGCCGTGCGGCGCCTGCCTCCGGGACATACAGGCCGAGCCTGCCAACCAGCTGGCACAGGTACATACAGTTATCCTAATTGTGCATTTAGTAATTGCTGATGAACGTGATATTGGGTATTTATTTCATGATATACCCAAATTTAATGTATAGCCAAACATAAAATAACTTAAAAACACTGTTTTGATACCGCATGGGTTAAAAAAAAGGAAAAAAAAACACCTAAGCATATCTCAAACTTATAAAACGATTTAAAGCCACCATTAGGATAAACACATCGGCCTTCCTGGATCTGAACGAGAAACTGGTTGAGCAATCAGATAGCTCTAAAAGTGTTGCATTCTGTCATGTCATGTTTGGTGTTGCATTAACTCGCGCGGGATATACTACCTGTCATCTTCAAACGTCGATAATTAGACAGTGACAGTTGTAGTCTATCTAGCGCGTCTCAACTCGCGCCTTGTGCAGGCGCTGCGGCGTGCTGACTTGGGCGAGCGGCGTGAGCGGCACGGCCGAGGCTCGCAGGACTCGCGCGCGTCCGACCAGGATAGCGGCGTCGGCGCGGACTCCGCTGGTAACTATAGCTCATTACTAACCATAGAGGACAGACCCACTTTGGAGACGATTCCGCCAAACCATCGAGGCGATCGCTGTGCTCTTATTGGCCGGCCCAAGATCGCGCGTAACGCTAGTGCCTTCTTTCTCTACGGCTACTGGCTCTGTACGTCTAGTATGTTCATTTCGATGGTGCAGTCGTTAACGAATTCGTTTGCGAGTTGTCGCGGAATGTGTGGAGACTTGTGGACCGTGGCAGTTTTGCAAACGTTCCGCTGGCAGCGCTGTCTCACTTTCCATACAATTTTGCGATAACTCGTAAAGGATTCGTTAACGACTGCACCATCCAAATGAACATACTAGACGTACTTTACAGTTTCTGTGACAGTGACGGTGATGTCAGTAAGTGACAAACCACAAAAATTTGGCGGGCCTGTGTGGCCAACATTGTTTATCTAGTGGTTCTGTCCTCTATGCTACCAGCTAAGCTTATAAAATAAATAACACGATTGACACTGTAGCTAAGGTTGATGAGGTAAGAAATACCAAGGGCGGAGAATGAAAAAAAATGTTTGTACATAGAATAGATAAACAGCACGCCCTATTTCCTGCGGGGTAGGCAGAAACAAAGCGCCATCCGCTCCTATTCTAGAACATCGTTGATCTTGTTAAATATACGTTCTTCGAGGGCGCCTTCAACCGACTTGCCCTAATACAACTTACCTTGTAGATTTGCTTACACACCCTTGTTTCATCCGTTCCATTCAATCACTATATTTTATCAAAATTGGTTTCGTCGTTAGGGCGTAACATGGTTCCGGTTCGTTAGGGCGTAACAAGGTAAGAAACATACACACACACACACACACAAACACACACACACACACACACACACACACACACACACACACACACACACACAACTTATCACATATTAGTAAAAAAAAAAAAATGTTTATTGTCAGGCAACTTGGCCCATAGAAATAACTAAATAATACACAAACAAAAATACAAAAATAAGCATTAAATTAAAATTAAAATGTATTGATATTAAAATTAAAATGTATTGAATTAATATTATAATAATGTCCGAAATATAATAATTTTGTCAGCAAAATAAAAAAAATATAAAGAATACATATATATAAAAAACAAAATAATAATGACGGAATAAAAAACAAAATAATAATGACGGAATAATATTAATTCAATCAATACCTACAGCAAGTCAGCAATGTGCCCTAATCCACGTGCACTCCCACCCACGTTCTCAGGATGGAACAATCCATTTTGTCAGCAATGACTTTAAGGATGGTGTTGCCGCTGCCGCGCACGCGCCGCAAGAGAGACGCGACTCGCTTCCTCCTGATGGCGTAGAAGTCATCAGTGTGGTTTTCGGCGAACATCCCCGAAGCACTACAAAACCGCGGCAGCCGCAACAACATCCTGAAGGCATTGTTGTACTGTACACGGAGGACGTTGTAGGATTTTAGAGTAAACTATTTTAGAGTAAATTAGTGTAACAATGGATGTAAGCAATCCACTTGAATTTTCTTTTTGGTCCCATACTAGTTTTGTGCACACATGAAGTTTTTTTCTTAAAACTGTCTCTTTTTATAAGCACCTTTAAAGAATATTGTCTCACGCACCAGCGTCGTCACGCATCGGGTCGGTGGAGGGCGCGCTGAGCCCGGCGCCGGAGGAGGGCGCGGTCGCCCACGGCTGGACGGTGGAGCAGTGCCTGCTGGCCGCCTGCACCGGGCAGGCCGTCAGCTGTCCTGTGCACGGCGCCGTGCCGCTGCAACAGGTCGCACCGGACGCGGTGAGACATGTCACGACATACAAAATATTAAAAAAGTCCAACAAGCATAATTTTTGAGTTAAAAACAGACGGAATAGGTAAAATAGTGATAGGTTGCTCCCTCGTGAAGACTTTGTATGAAAAGCTTAAAAATATAAGCGGTTGTGCAAATATGCAAACACCGGTCATTGCCTCAGGAGATTGCTTCTCTATTATACACACTCTCCCATGCAGTCAGTGGCTTGTCATGTCATGTTAACATGCATTTTGTGTCTGTTTATTTTACGAATTCAAATCTAAAATTAACTTTTGGCACCATTTACTACAAAAAGTGGTTATATTTGTCGATATTTCACAAATTGCGTTGTCAGGATGGCCGCGTGATGGTGTAAGCATCTCACACGGCCATCCTGACGATGTCACTACGGACAACGGTAGTAACTTCAGCGGTTACTTCCAGCTACTGTTAGACGTGGAGGAGGATCAGCGCGCGCGCTGGGAGCACGTGACGCTGGAGGCGGTGGCGGGGCGGGGCGCGTTTGGGACGGTCATGGCGGGGGCGTGGCGCGTGCCGGGCCGTCCCGCGGTGCCCGTGGCTGTAAAGGCATTACAGCCCGTGCCGCCGCCTCGCGCGCAGCATCACCATGCCTACAAGGTGGGTGGGATAGGATGAGAATTAGGTAGAACATTAATAAAAACTATTAAGTCCGTCAAATAGATTACCCAAAAATACTAAAGCTGTTGCCGAGTTGAAATATTGCACTTACATTGTACACAATTTTACTTATACTTTATAGCCGGACAATCATTTGGTGCCTTACTTTTTGGTACTTTATTAAAACTAAACGTGGTAGATCGACAGTGATGCTACTCTGACTAGCAACTATCTAGTCTGAAAGGTTATGAGTCCACGGTGTATCTACCCGGATGTGTGGCAGGTGTCGCTGGCGCGCTGGGAGCGCTCCCCCACCGCAGGGGCTTGCCGCGCACACTGCGGGCTGCGCCAGGAGCTGGCCGTGCTGCGCGCGCTCAGCCACCCGCACGTGCTGCGGCTGCGCGCGGTCTGCGCCGCGCCGCTCGCGCTGCTGCTGCAGCACGCGCCACAGGTACAGTATTCCCAAGAAAATAAGTCACATCGGCTGTTACTATCTTCGCCGAAAAGCGCAGGACGATATCCGAGAGTAGCCGAACGAGTAATTTATCTATATTGAACTTTATTTACAATAAATAATTGCTCTGGGCACAATTTTCTTTGCTATGTACACACTTTAGTTCGGCTACTCGACGCATTTGGCGCTTGGGTGCTAGACATCTGTCATGAGTCATCTGTCTGAGACTTCAATCAACAACCAATCACAACGCAAGTGTTCAGCACGCGAAAAAATATATTTTACCACTGATAGATCGAAGTTTCCCGCGCCACAAGACTAGTCTATTACGCAGGTACATCGTGAAGCATTCTTTGTTTGGTAATACTGTACTAGGCTTGTGTAGTACATGTACTATTAACTAGGACGCAATTCAGTTCTGTGAACGAGAACGAACTATTAACAGGAGGGCCGTGTCGTTTTTAGTTCAGTACTAGAGTACTAATATGACAGCGGAGTACGAATGACCACATAAAAACTAGTGTCCGAGAGATGTAATATCGGAGACGCATGCGAGTGAGCGTGATAGAAAATGTACTATTAAAACAAACTAAGGAACTAATAACGCTGTTCCGCAAATTTAGATTTTATGGCTATTGAAATAAGGTGTATAATCACTCGCGCAATTCATAGAAAATAATTGTTTTGATACTATTCCGTACGAAAAATGTCTCAGTGATCCGTGAACTAGATGTACTAAATGAACTTGAAGACCGAACTAGTTCACTTGAACTATTGTACTAGTTCGGAGCTTTCGGTGTCCGAGCAAGAACAAGCCTAGCAGGTACCGCCCGCTGTGCTTCGGCTTCGCGCCGTCTAGGGACGAACAAGCACGTGATAGTGTTTCGAGCCTGATTCAAGTTAGTAAAAGAGAAATTTGTCGGCGGAAAATCGCAACGTGGCCACACAGATCTACTAAGACACTAATCTAAAATATGCAAATATTGCTAAAACTATTGTCATAGCTTGGACTTCTGTCTGACAATCACCCTTGATATACCGATTATTTAGCAGGTATTTGTTTTTTCAAGTAATTTTTTTCCTTTGTATTTATCTGTTTATTTTTTTGCACATGCATTTTATAAATATTTTATGAGGGTACATCATTTCACCATGTTTATTGTAGCCTCTTTTTGTCAGTCTCAATAATTCATATTCCCCATGGTCTCTGAAAGGTTAGCTAAGGTGATGCCTTAATCCGTCTTTGCACTGTACCCTTGTAATTTTTTCGTGTTTTATGTACAGGAACCACTTCCCCTTCACTAACTTAACTACTATTGTACGCTCAGGGCGCCCTGGACGGCATCCTCCGCACGTACCTGGGCTGCGGCGCTCGCATCGGCGCCCGCGCAGCCCGAGCGCTCGCGCTCCAACTGGCGCGCGCGCTCGAGTACCTGCATGCTAAGCGGGTGCTGTACCGGGACCTCAAGGTCAGTGCACTCGAGACCTCCTGACGACGTCAAGTATTTTAAACTGGCTTAATGTCAAAAAAACATAGTTCTAAACATAAAACTCCCGAGGGACTTACTCACTGTTTGCGTCTTTCCGCCGCCGTGGCGCGTAGCTCCTGATGATAGATCATGAATCGGCAAAGGAATTGGAATTGGATTGATGAAGAAGCTAATCTCGTCATAAAAACGCGAGGGTGTCCGTTTCAATTGACTACAAAGCTTTCTATAGTTGTTCTGTTGTGTACCCTGTAGGTACAGTGGACAATACAAGCATAATTATGCAAGTAAAGCAAAACTATATTTTCTCAAAAAGCACTTTTCTTCTTCATTGTTTGTAATGTGTAATGTAGGTAGAAATGTGTTCTCAATACACTATTATGTGTCCAGTCGGAAAACGTGCTGGTATGGGAGTTCCCATCGGTTGCGGCGGCGGCGGCGGCCGAGCTCAGCGCCGCGCCCGTGCCGGTGCACGTCAAGCTAGGAGACTACGGTAAGCTACACATACATCACACCTGTATTCCCAAATGGGGTAGGCAGAGCACACGAAACGTGACATAGACAAAACCATCATTTGACTATATCACGCTTCTCAGCCACTTCTAGCATAATTTTAAATTGATGACAGGTGGAAGAGGTATAATAGTGACTGATTGCTAGCCTGTCGCCTGAAACATACCTTAACGTATTTCTTTAGCTGCCCTTTACGACATCCACGGAAGACATGGAGAAGTGTTATTCTATCCCGACACCACACAGGCACCTGTCACCTTAAGACCTCGCAAATCAAATGATCTTTAGCCATTTGACGTTTATTATCAGCTGTACTAACGGAGAATGTAAAGTTTTGTGTGCTCTGCCTACCCCGTTTGGGAAAATAGGCGTGATTGTATGTATGTATGTATGTACCTACTAACGGAGACCAGAGCATTTTTTATGTTAGTTGAGCTGCAAAATAAAAGCATTTAAAAACTCCGTTGGAAAGTGTCAGTAACCATTTTATGTTTGATCTCCCGTGCCAGGTATCAGCCGGCTGGCGCCGCTATCGGGCACCAAGGGCTTCGGCGGCACCGAAGGTTTCATGGCGCCCGAGATCATGCGGTACAACGGCGAGCAGGAGTACAACGAGAAGGTCAGTATAGCCGATCGGGAGTGTTAAGTTGGGTAAGTAGAAATTTTAACAACAAGCTCAATATGGCCGATTGGGAGAGTTGGGTTCAGTGGAAATTTTAAACCTTCGTGAATGAAAACAGTCTTTAATTTTCAATCGGGATGCGTAAATAGTAGTTGTGTTTATTTTTTGATGACGAGAGGATTTAATACACGAGTGAGGATTTATGGAATGAGTCGACATGCAAATTTCGCAATAATCAGCTAGTCTGTTTTAGTCTAGTATTGTATCCGCATTGTAATGCTACACTCATAATGTGAAGAAAAAAAAAACATTTATATTAACTAATGTCTTTAATTATAACTCTAAAAAATACCTTAACCCGCAGGTGGACTGTTTTTCGTTCGGCATGCTGCTGTACGAGATCGTGACCCTGCGGCAGCCGTTCGAGGGCCACGAGGCCGTCAAGGAAGCCATCTTGGATGGCGCCAGGCCTTCCCTCACGCCTAGGGTAAACCTTAACCTGTAATTGCAATGTCCAGTTAAAGAATTTGATAACTACGCCACTTTGTACCTTTTTACAAGAAATGTTACTGAGACATACCATGCTATTTACAACTCAAAGCAAATGAAACTCATTATGAAAAGGTTCAAAGTGGCACAGGTATCAATTTCCTTGACTGTCCAGTAGTATTATAACTGGGAAAATAATTATCTGCCTTTTCAAGCTTTAACCGCTGAAATTATCGCTGGAAAAGTATAGTTCTCACAGAATAGCGACAAACGGATTTTCGAGAAACGTTAGTTTCAAATAATGTTTTTAATTGTTCATCGATCAATGAGTCCTGTTGCCAAATGGGGTAGGCAGAGCACACGAAACGTAACAGACAAAACTATGACTATGACTATTTCACGTCTTGCAGCCACTTCTACCATAATTTTAGGTTTGAATAGATGAAAAAAATAATATAATAGAATAGGCTGCTAGCCTGTCGCCTAAAGAATACCTAAACCCATTTCCTTAGAATAACACCTCACCATTTCTTCTGTGGATGTTGTAAGAGGCCACTAAGGAAATAGTTTTAGGTATACCCTATAGGTGACAGGCTAACAACCTGTCACTCATCAATCTGATTTCAAACCTAAAATTTAAACTAGATTTGGCTACAAAGAGTGAAATGGTCATGGTTCATGGTTTCATGTGCTCTGCCTACTCCATTTGATTGATTTGATTTATCCACATGATTGTTTGTATGTACATTTGCCGACTTTTGTGTCACAGGATCTCCAGTACCCCTGCAGCATCCTAGAGACAATGCGTCGTTGCTGGCGCGGCGCTCCCGAGCTCCGTCCATCAGCAGCAGCGCTAGTATCGGCGGCTGCAGCGCCCGAGTTCGCGGCGCTGCTTGACGCTGCCGCTGCGAGGGATCTGGGGGCCGCCTGTGCTGTCAGCTTACGCGCTGTTACTGGTTAGCTTTGTATACTACTTTGAAGTATTGCCAGCACTGTCAAAAAAAACTGTCAACGCATAGAATGCATCACTGCGATTCCGTATCGTTACCATTATTTAAGCATGCGTCTGGGGAGCGTACGTCAAAAATGGGTCGCATACGACGCGTCACTGCGATTCTGTACCGTCACCGATTTTTAAGCATTGGTGTGGTCACAACTTTATTCGTTGAATTGATTTATCTCAATCCCATGGGATAGTCAAAAATAACGGATTTACTCACGTTTTTAAATCGGGATTAGCTTGACATGTTTCGGGCTAATTCGTGACATCTGGAGCTATGCGCCCTGGCAGTAGATAGTCAAAAAGTAATCAAAAATCTAAGTTTATTTTAAATAAATTATTCACATTCAAGTCGTTAATAAGCGCTGTATTATCCAATACACTTACTATTATTATTAATATTATTGGTCACGGAAGAAAGTTTGTAACTTATCAGTATACCCAAATCGTTTTCATCCTGGTCAAAGCACCAATTGTAACGTCCCTTTTTTTATCCTGGTCTTAGCACCAACTGTAATTTCCATTTAAGATCCTGGTCACAGCACCAATTGTAACATCCCTCTTTGATCCTGGTAATGGCACCAATTGTAACATCCCTCTTTGATCCGGGTCACAGCACTATTGTAACATCCCTCTTTGATCCTGGTCATGGCACCAATTGTAACATCCCTCTTTGATCCGGGTCACAGCACTATTGTAACATCCTTCTTTGATCCTGGTCATAGCACCAATTTTAACCACCTCTCACATCTTACAAAATGGGTTCCTTTGCAGACGAAGGTGATAACGGCTGGGAGGTGTGGTACGGTGGGGAGGAACCCGATCGCCTGCATACGCTATTGTGTACGGAGCATCATATCACACAGCAACATACCGTTAGATTACCCGCAGGTAAGGACTAACACCCGAATTCTGGTCTATCTACGGTTCTGATTTTTAGAGTTAGGAGAATAGGGTTATGTATGGTCGTTATGTCACTTTCTATCTCATGATAGATTAATTCTAGTCTCTCCTACACATAACAATGGGAAATCGGTAATAGTACATACATACATACATATCGTCACGCCTCTTTCCCACAGGGGTAGGCAGAGACTACTTTGTTCCACTCGCTACGATCCTGACATACCTCTTTTGCTTCATCCACATTCATCAATCTCCTCATACATGCTCGTCGGTTTCGGGTACTCTTGATCTGACCTGTTTCTAAAACGTCCGCGATTTGGTCACGGAACGTCCGTCTAGGTCTTCCCCTAATAGTCATCTAATTAAAAAAAACTTCAAATTCACGCAGTACATTAGAGAAAAGGTTTTCATTAGATTTTGTCGTCAATGGAGTTTTACATGCGTGTATCCTACATTACAAAGGTGTAAGTTGTATCCGCGAGAGTTATGAATAGTTTGTACTCACTACACTACGGAGTTACGACTTTAGTTGTAACATTTGCAAATAAAATTATAGGCACTTAATTTCAAACATTAAATTGCGAACCTTTTATGTTTTGACGTGAAAATTTTGACTTCAAGTCAATGCTGTAAAGACATTTTTAGCATTGTACTTGTTTGTCAGATGGGTCGGTGTCAGCGACGGTGACGGCGCTGTGCCGCGTCGGGAACTGCGTCTGGGCTGGCGACAGCGGCGGACGCGTTTGCGTCTACGAGTGAGTTAATTATAAATAAATAATACTGGACTATTATAAGAAATCTAAAGCATAAGTTGATTTGTGTAATAAGGCTCTTTTGCGTCTGTTTTGAGTCTACCAGCGCTTCGATGAGAAGATGAATTAGTGAAACACTAAGTGGCTACACCATTCCCGTTTTTTCCAGTTTCCAGTTTTACGTTAGAATTCCTGAGTAAAAAAAAGTTTTGCTCGTTTAATGTCTAATCACACAATTATAGTCCCTATGAATGCGAAAGTGTGTATGTGTGTGTGTTTGTTACTCCTCCTCCCCCCTCCAAACGGCTCATCCGCTTTCGATGAGGCTGCTTTTGCTCGCTACAAAATGCTTAGATCCCGTGGGATTGAGAAAAATCGACTCGCAGGGACCAGCTAAGACCTTGATATCAATGAAACAGAGAGTCAGGTGTATAGTTTCGGAAATCTAACTTGATAAGATTTAAAACACTACTTAGAATCTTGCTAAGTTAGACGCATTGTTGAGCGACATGTGTGCATAGTGCGTCGACGTGCGCCCTACTATGGACGGCGCGGGTGCAGGAGGCCGTCGGCGGAGCGCCGAGCCCCGTGGCGGCGCTGCAGCCGCTCGCCGGACTGCCAAGGGTGGCTCTGGCTCTAAGGAACGGCAGGTGAGTGTCCAATACCTACATAAAAACTTTGCCTCTTGCAATAGTATTATGAAAATGACAATGGCCCCCCTTATCATTTTTGTATTTACGACATGTTTTACGTCATTTAGCCAGGGATACACTAGGGGACAAATGTCCCACGACATGTGTCAGTGACATGTCAAGCGAAGCCGGCCGATTTCGCCTGACATATCTGGCAACATCGCGCGACTTATATGTTGTTGATGTATGATGTTGCCAGACATGTCGAGCGAAGTCCGGCAACGTCGCGCTACTTCACCCAACGTTGCTGGGGATAAGCGTCGTGGGACATTTGTCCCCTAGTGTATCCTTGGCTTATTTGCGCATCACTAGAAAAGTCAACATGTCACAGAAACTTTTAGCAAAAGTGGTGGACCAGTTTCTTGGCCGACCATACTTATGTAAAATGTGACAGGAATACTTTTTTTGCTTCAAAGAGTTCTCTTCAGAAATATAAAAAAACACAAGACCTTAGAAAATAGCACTACTTACTAAAAACGTATTCGGTATGGCATCCAAGATATTCAACAACTTTCCGAAGAATATACTGATGAAATCGCTCTGGCTACTCCATATGTATGTGTCTAAAAATGCAAATATAAACTACAAAGGTACTATCGCAAAAGGAATCTCTGTCAGCTACCTTTAAGGTGCAGCGCTGACGATAGACTTTTAGTGCGATCAATTCTGTGGCGTACAAAAAGTCTGCATGGATTGTATGCATTGTGCGCTGGAATTTTTGCACGCAGCATGCGTTACTGAACAAAAGTCCATAGGTTCTATTTTTACAGATATTAGTTCTATTTTAGATATATTTCCGTCGCAGATAGTTTTTCGTCTGCTTAGGGCCTAAATTGTAGAAGGAGCGGCGCATTAAAGGTAAGAGAAAAATCTTGAAAACGCTGTCCGCTTATTTTCCGCCCGCGTTGCAGACTGTTCCTGGTCCGCTCGGAGCGGGCGGCGGCGGGCGCGGAGGCGGAAGCGGAGGCGGAGGGCGGCTTCGTGCTCACAGAGCTGGGCACAGCCTCGGAGCTCTGCTGCTTAGCGGCCGTGCCCACGCCGCAAGGGTCAGTGGGATATTACTGATATTAATTATAGTATGTTTCCCGTGTGGTGTCGGGATTAGAATAACACTTCTCCATTTCTTTCGTGGATGTCGTAAGAGGCGACTAAGGATTATAGGTTTTGGTACATTTTAGGCGACAAGCTAGCAACCTGTCACTATTGTACCTGCCACCTTGAAACCAAAAAATATATGCTAGAAGTGGCGACGAAACGTGAAATGGTCATCGTTTTGTCTATGTAGCGTTTTGTGTGCTCTGCCTACCCCTATTAGGAATACAGGCGTGATGTTATGTGTTTCGTAATTATAGTATTACAAGTTCTTAAAATGCATGTTACATGTTATTGCACAATGATAATGAAAGCGCACTGTCGAAGCGCACTGGTGTGGACATAGCTATTCAAAGCTAAACAGTATTTAAAACGCGAATAATCCGTATTTTTTAAAATGTGAAAATTTGCGAGGACTCTACGAGGACTCCGTTCTATTTGACACGTTAGTTAAGTTGTAGTGATATAGCAGTTACGATGTACAGACTGGAGCTATGGGCGGGCGGCGACGGGCTACAGGCGTACTCTCTGGGGGCTAGCGGCGTGCGCGGGGCGGAGGCGCTGGAGGCCCCGGCGCGAGCCCTGCTGCTAGCCCCCG
>BHDV01037008.1:168653-185097 GCA_005406045.1 Adoxophyes honmai
ATGAAGGTAGGGGGAAGGGTGGGGGGAGACTATGAAGGAAGGGGGAAGGGTAGGGGAAAGACTAAGAGAGTAGGGGAATGGAGGTTGCAAGTTAATAGGGCGGAAGGGGGGAGGATTGCAAGTTAGTAGAGGATAGTATAGGGGACTGTAGCAAGCTGGTGCCGTGCTCCGAGAGCCTGCAGAGCATCGCGCTGGACGACAACCTGAGCGTGGAGAGGGGGCGGGTGAGTGGGGGAGGGAGACCGTAAGATAGTAAGGGGAGAGTAGGGAGGAGAGCGAAGTATGGGGAGGGGGAAGAGTTGCAGTCCAGGGGAAAAGTAAGGGGGAAGGGGGGCTGATTAAAAAAAAACTAAAGTATAGTTGACGCGGTGTCAACATGTAATGTTGCTGACGCAGCGTCTACCCTATATTGTTGCTACCGCGTAGAACTCAAACCATCGTTAATACAGTATCGCGGACGTTGCCGACGCGGCGTCAAAAACGCTGCATCAAACCCACCTCATTACCATGGCCGCGTCAAAACAGCAGCGTTTTTGACGCCGCGTCAAAACCGCCGCGTCAAAGTCGCCTCTCCTCAGGTGACGGCGCTGAGCGCCCACGGCGGCTTCGTGGTGGCGGGCACGGCGTGGGGCTGCGTCATCGTCGCCGCCGCGCAGGGCTTGCGACCCGTCGCCGTGTTTCGACCCTATGAGGAGAACGTGAGTTGACTTTATGCCTCTGTGTGACATATTCGTTATCAAAATACAACATGTTACAAAAATAAGAGTAAAGCAGAAATTATATAGCCCATTATAATAAGGAGTTCCCAAAGAAAAAAAAATGTGTGGTGTCGGGTCTAAAATAACACCCCTTCATTTCTTCCATGGATGTCGTAGGAGGCGATTAAGGCCGTGTCTACACACGGTTAATTAACCGTAGATTTTTACGGCTAAAAACCGTCCGTGGAAAAGAGGCCTAACTAAATAATTTAAGGTATATTTTCGGTGATAGGCTAGCAACCTGTCACTATTATACCTGCTAACTCGAAACCTAAAAAAAATATGCAGCGCTATTGTATAACGCACCAAAAATGTAAATCGTGTTTAATTTGACAGTTTTAGTGTCACTTCGCTTTGAAATGTATCAATTTCGCAACGATTTTTAATTCAACTGTCAAATTTTATCCTAAACAATAGTCCTACCGATTCACACAAGTTCTAACGATTCAAATAAACAAGAGACGTTTTTTATTTTAGTAGGTTCGATTCCCGGTTGAAAAAAAAAGCAAAATTTATAAAATCTTTTGATGCAGTTTTGTTTCTTTCAAAAAATAAAGGAATGTTTTCTTTGAGTAAAATTTTCTATTAGATTACTTCCCCTCCAGGTGGCATTACAAAATTCCACCCTGTATATGTGTAAACTACAGGAAATATGCCAGTGGCGGCATTTTGCAGTTGTGGCCGGTGGTCCAGGTCCCCCCCTAAGCGAATGGACTACATAATATGTGTCTGTGTGTGCAGCTGCTGGGCATAGTCCCGCTGCCGACGGCGGAGGCCCGGGCGCCCATGCTGGCCACGCTGGGCGCCGGCTACCGCCCGCTCATGCAGCGGTACGCGCCGCACCAGGTACGCGACAACCCATTGTTCCCTGACCAGCAGAGCTATTGTTTAACGCACTGAGGAAAGCTATCTAGATCTCAAGCGTCACGGTAAAGTTCTTTCGTGGAAAAACTAGATTACGATTGTGAGAGCATTGTCAGAGCTTACGCAAAGGCAATTTTTGGTAAATCATTCGTTCAATTTGGTTTAAATGTCAAAATTCAAATATGGGTATGGGCTTTGGTTGCGATGATGTTATTACATGATAACCAATGTTTCAATGTCAAAGCGAGATTTAGTTTCAACTATCAAACTGCAGGATTACATACTACATAAAATTAACACTGAAACCAATTGATAGCTGACTAGAGTTGCCAGATAAAATTAACAATCATACCTTTTGATTCCTAAAATATTGATGTACAGACTCTGTATAAAAACCATGTGTAGTTGCATTCAGTTTAAAATTATTTATGTTAATGTACAGTCAAGGAAATTGATACCTGTGCCAATTTGAACCTTTTCATAATGAGTTTCGTATTGCTTTGATTAGTAGAAAGTATGGTATGTCACAGCGACATTTCTTGTGAAAAGGTACAAAGTGGCACAGTAATCAATTTCCTTGACTGTACGTATGAATATTCTGCCTATAAGTTGCAAACATCTAGTCTCATCACAGTGGCGCGAGGCGTTCGCTTATGTATGTATGTGATACTGTTGCAGCCAGAAACGTCAACCAGCACGAGCTTCGCCGGGCCCTACTGCCTGCTGTGGCGCGCGGCGCACTGGCTGCCCGACTAGCCTGTTAGTGCCTCGCCATACTAGTCGAGCCATTACAAACCTTTCATGTCGATATAACGCCCCCACTATATGTATAGACACAGATACCGGCCTATAGTAGCCTATTCTGTGGTTATATTCGAATTTGGAAGACCGTCGATGCGCAATTGTTGAGATTGTAGAGTTATGTATGTGAGTGTACATAATCAGGCATGAAAGTGTTTGAGAGTTTTTATGAAATTCGCCCTTCGGGCTCATCTTGTGAACTGCTTGTGTTAATGTATTTTACAATGCAGCAGCCACATAGATTTACTAGAGCTTCGGAATAGTATCATTGCCAAGAAAAAAGCATGAATGGCTAAAAATTTAGATAGGCAAATGCAAATAGCAGAAAGTTTTTGAGGTTAGAATATGACACATTATACTTGTACCACCACGGCCATGTTTAAGTTCGAAGCTCGGATTTTTCAGCGCACTGTAAGATGAAGGAAAACTATGGAGTCATTGTTGACATAAAATTTTATCTGTAATATAAAACTTATCATAATCAATCAACTTTTGGTAGTAATCGAACGAATCTATGCCCAAGACTTGGAGCAACACTACCTAATTAAAAAAAAAACTTTACGCGCGGAAAATGACAATTGACGACTTTAAATCAACAGAATTAGATTTTTTTTCGTTTCATTCCGATGTAGGACGATTTGTGGAAATAATACTAAATAGGAAAATGAACAAAAAATTGTAGGAATAAGTCAACATTGTTATGTCCAGTAAAGATGGAGGTATTTAAAAATATATGGAAAGTGAACGTGTATAGTAAGTTTGGACTCTCAGAATGCCTTAAAAGCATGAAATGCGAGAATTTATTGAAAAGAGAAGATATCGATGCGTATAATATAGATATTTACTTAAATAAGGCTTGAAAAATGTTTTGTGAGGTTGTCATAATGACTAGTTTTAGGTTTACCGATATAGCAACATTCTGTAAAGTTACAGCTATACAAAGAAAACGGGTCGCCTATTTCACGCATAATTTATAGTTTGTCATAATTCTATTTCGCATAATCAGTACATATAAGCATAATAATGTGTTGGCATAAACTAATATCAGATAAGCAAACTTGTTTGAGTACATTTTCATGACTTTTAGCTAATAAGTATCTGTTTGAATAGCTTGAAACACTGCGTCCAAATCGTTCCATCCGTTTAGGAGATACTACGTCACCGACACACGACAGCAATATCTGGTTAGATCATCTTCCCAAAATCATGATATCCTAGTTGCAATATTTCTATTCCCATTTTTCCACAAATGACTTTTTTCCCAATGTCCTTTTTTAGTAAGCTTATTTTCAAAGTAGCATTTTTCCCCAATTAAAATCGACACAGAAACAGTGTACGGAGCTCCGCGCGCGGGGCTTCTATTTCTACGTTATTTGATGAAAACATAACATAAATTAAACCTACCTACATTCCTGTTAATTCAAGTTGGTAAAAATGCAACTGTGAATAGATGCTTCTGTAAAAACGACAGTGGGGAAAAGCTATTTGGGGGTAAAAGCGAATAGAAATTTTGTTGTTATTAGAATATAACCGTTTTTGGGAAAATTATCTAACTAATCACAACACCTCTGTAGGCTTAGCACAGCCACACGGGAGAGACTAGCTGTCACATTCTGACGTCTCTAGTTAGACAGAGACAGGTGTAGTCTATCTCGCGCGTATCTCTACTCGCGCCTCTGTGCTAAGCCGGCAGAAAAGTTAGCGATTGTTCGTTCTATGTTCTATTATGACAGTGAACTATTGATTTTTTTTTAGGTTGTCTCTGATCTAAAATTTTTTTAACAAGCACAGGAAACCGGAATATAAAGCCAGCATTTTGCATTCCGTTATGTGCGAAGGCTAGACGTTCAATAAATATTGTGATCCTTCAATATGAGAATACTGATGGATCACAATCTGTTCATGAATTCAGTGTATTTTCCATCAATATAGCAAGACTAGACGATCAATATATATCACAATATGAGATAAATATTGAAGGATGACAATATTTATTGAACGTCTAGCCTTCGCCATTCACTTACAACAAAATAGGACGTTTATAGGCAATTAACACTACATAGACTAGACTATCCGCCGACCGCCGTTGCCCAGTCAATTGTGACTGCTGCAGCGAGCGTCGAACAACTCATAATCAGTGTAATCGCTACTTTATGTATACAAAGGGTATTAAATCATAAGGTACTAGAGAAGTGATATGTTCTATGGTTTTTTCGATATAATTGTTTATATTTGTAGCCCGTCGCAGGCCAGACTGATTTACTTTTGTGATTTTCGTGTTGGTTGTGTACTTGACTTGTGTTTTATATTATTTTAATTTATTACAGATCTAGTACGTAATGTTTTGCCATCGCAAAAATCATAATGATACTAGAAGTGTCTGTCGATTATTGTATTAATGAATGAGTAATTTTTCAGCGCGATTTGAAACACTTTGACAGTTGATGACATTTGTAGAAATGTTCTAAAACTTGACGATAGATGGCGGCTAAGTCAGTCCATACTCAAGAGTAAATTATTTTTTCACATGAAAAAAGCGGGTAGAAGTTACTTGTCCTAAGGGTAAATATTATTTTCGTGGTTGAATCAACACATAGACTGACTGAGTGAGGGAGAGCACGATCAATAAGGTTCTGATAAATCACTATGGGTAAATCATTTCGTACTACATCTAGGACTATGAATGTGGCTGTAACAATTTTTAATGTATTTAATTTAATTTATTATTTAAATTATAGTTATTATTTTTATACTACCGACCCGCCCCGGCTTGGCACATTTTTGCCGCTACCTAAGTATTTATTTGTAATGTACCTATTTATTAATCATAAACCTTCAGAATTTTTTTATCTATCGATCACAGTTTGTATTTAAGGTCTAAGTATTTTTTAATCAGATACTAAAATTACATTGCTAGTATTGCCTGTATTTTGCAATTCTAAAATAGTGCTCTGCCTCCACTATCGAAAATTAATGATGAATTAAATGCTAAAGTTAGTAAAAATATTTCAATTTAAATTAATAATGAAACTTATTTGAATATTGTTTTCTTGGTTTATAGGAATTTCATTAAAATTTGGGTATTTTTATTTTATTTAATGGGATACATTCGGTCAACTAAATATTTGGTTACTCGACTCTCCTCGAATTTATACTTCCATGCTGCAAATGCTGTATTTTAGACTGTATAGAAGCTGTAAGCGTTTGAAAGGTTCTAGTTATACCAAAGATATTAATTAAAATTTGGAAATGGTATTGTCTTTTTTTGTCTAAAATAAATAAAAGCCCATTTTTCCTCCTAATAGTTAAGTTAGCTATATTTTATATAGCAGTGTGGTGTCGGAATAGAATAACACCTCCCTATCTCATCTCTTCCGTGGATGTCGTAAGAGGCGACTAAGGAAATAGGTTTAGGTATGTTTTAGGCGACAGGCTAGCAACCTGTCACTATTCTACCTCTTCCATCTTTGCAAACCAAAATCTATGCTAGAAGTGGCTGCGAAGCGTGATATACTTATACCTACTTAACTTTGTTTGTAGTGATTTTGTCGCTATAAGTTATGCTAGAAGTAATTAAGTAATTTAGTTTACAAAGTTTCGAGTACACAAGCATACCTACTTGTTAACATATCTGACTCGTTACGTTATGTCATTTTGATACTTGTAATGGTATTTGATTTGGTCATACTTCGCGGGCCGATGAGGTCATCATTATTTATCCTCAACTCTGTAACCTGTAACACGAAAGTATAGTTTCAACAAAGAAAATTACATAAACGCCTTAACCTTGTGTTATTAATATCCATAAAA
The DNA here is from genome assembly GCA_005406045.1 of Adoxophyes honmai. NCBI lineage: Eukaryota > Metazoa > Arthropoda > Insecta > Lepidoptera > Tortricidae > Adoxophyes > Adoxophyes honmai. Next base: position 174,887 of record BHDV01037008.1, read on the forward strand.
TGTTGATAAAATTAGCTACATTCGATTTAGAACGAATCAATTTATTTTGCATTTTCAAGTCTAGGAAGCATACCACGTTGCACTTGAAGAACTTTTAACAGTCGACTGTGTCTCTTTATCTCAATCCATTACTGCTAATGTAAGAACATAAACTGCTAAATCTGACAGTTAATTTTCAATGTACTGCGAAGTTAAGTTTTGGACAGTGAAATGGAACGTCAATGAAGCGAGGCACGGAAGGCGTGTCAGACCGGTTTCGCGCGGCGGGAAAAGTATGTTTGGAATGCAGTGATTGGCCGCACCGGTCCGAAATGGGCGCGAGGCGAGGTGACAGGTGCGCGGTTCGAGTAGACCGCTTTTTTGGTTGATTTGACAGATGTCAAAGATTTTGTAAAACTTACTTTTAAAATCTTTGTTTTTGTAGTGATTTAGATTGAGACTGTACTCGCATCAATCCGTGAAACTACCACTGAACATTATCTTCTATTTGATTGTTTAGGTTTTTAATTTAGTATATTTTATTAATATGTTTAGTAATACGAATACGAGTACTTCATTTGCAAATATTGATGTTATTCTCTCAGTTTTTTTTTTAAGAAATTAATACTTTATAAGTGACGTGAAAAAATCCAAAACTTTCACATGAACAAGTAAGTAAGTATGTTATACTACAACTTTATAATATCACGTTTAACCTCCGTTAAACCATCTAGTTACCCTGAAAACACTAAGCGCGGCACTGTATTTTTGAATTCATGTGCTCTGCCTACCGCTTTTAGGAAGACAGGCGTGAGAATATATGTGTATGTAAACCTAATGTTACTGCACGTTGAAAACATTTATAATTGTAAACAAATTTAATTCAAATAGTTCTCAATTTTAGCACGTTCCCTGTCCGAAGGGCCCCAATATGAGGATATGAAGCTTTTTTTTACAAAACCGTGCTCCCACTATGGTGCCACAGTTTCATAACACAGATGCACATTTGGACTTGTGACATTGACAGACCGTTTTGTACAGGGACAGGAAACGTGTTAAGTAACTTGTACTTTCAAATTTAACTACTTAATATAAACGAAGTTAGCCAAATGTGATTAAAATAATAATCGCAACCGTATTTTATTAGAATCGCAGTCCCGATTTACCGAAGCTCGGTCTCCTAAAACTGACCCACACAACGTCATCAACTCCTCCAATGCGGACCGCTCCGCGACGCACGGTGCGCTGTCGCTGTCAACCGACGACACGAAACTTACGATACAACCAGCCTCGCACGCCGCGCTAATCTAATAAAAAACTACATAATTACCCCAAACCAGCAAAAACTGTCTAAACATTACTCCCCGAGTGCCTTTTAAGTTAATTTTGTGTTGTTTAACGGTGTGTGATTGTGTTTACGCAAGTTAAAAGTTGAGTGTGTGTACTACTTTTTTTGGTGAATTTTTGCGAACGTACTGGATTTTTTCTGGCGAGGAAGGATTCTTACGCCGGTATAAGGTTGGTTTTACATTCTTTTACTCGTTTAAGAACTTTAAAGTGGGTTGGTGTTGGCGAAAATAGCGATTTGATGTAGAAAGTGGGTAGAAATGTTGCATTACAACACTGAAGTAAGTTACTTCTATAGGTAGTTTAGAGAACGCAGTGGAGTCAGATCGTTAAATTGATTAATTCAATTGCCTTGTTAGGAGGTTGACGCAACTTTGAAGCGACAATTTAAGTTGTTTTAGAGAGCTAAGCTTGTTTTAAACTTAGTTTTAAAGTGACGTAGTTTGATACCACTAGTATCTATGTGCTGGCTTATTTATGTACCATTATTATAGTAGAAATATCTGTCAGAAAATGTGGGAAATTGTTGAATATACCTTCTCCTACATGTTCTATCATAATGTTTGTTTCCTAAAATTACTTACAAGATACATTTTTTCTATTTTTCTTTCCCTTTCTAAATTACTTACCAGTAGACATGCACTTCACCCAAAAAATGCAGATAACCTTAAGGATAATACTCTAGTACATAGCTCTGAAGACCAATCATACCTGTGGTGAAGTAAATCAAATTTGTTGACTAAGTTGTAGAATTTTTGTAACATAAAGTTAACATATAAGTAAATAGATCCACACTTTACTGACTTTACCACTCATTAAACATAATTTTTTAGGCTTTTAATGTATTTATTCTGCAATCACATGTCATCAGACAATTAAACTTAAAACTTTCACTATAATAAAATAAACCTGAGTTAAAAACTCATTTTGTACAACTATAGTTCAGATACCTCAATCTGAAGTATTCTTATTATCCCCAGTCTAACTTAATGAGGCTTTCTTGTATAGAAAAACTGGAATAGAAGAACCATTAATAGAATGGAATAGAAATATTTAATTGCATAGAACAAGTACATACATCACGTGTCATTAGATGGTAGTTAGACAAAAAGGTTGCTTATCCTGCTATTTGTACAATTTGCTTATACTAGTACGCAAAATGCCATTTTTTTAAACATACTGTCTTGCGAAAGTAAGTCCCTTACACTGTAGTATGCTTTGTCCAATAGTATATGTATCAACTTATATCATTCTTACTATACCTTATCGGTTTAGGTAATTAAAAGAATGTAAACAATCTTGACATGTCTTTTTATTTAAACATACACTTTATAAATCGAAATCTTTACATTTTACAATTTAGGTATGAAAAAATAATTTACTTTCATAATTGAATTGTGTAGTGCAGCCATACTCAAAGTGTGTTCCGCGGAACCCCAGGGTTCCGCGACACCTCTGGAAGGGTTCCGCAAGAATTTAGAAAAAAAACACCTCTCTCTGGTCAAACGTTTTGGCGCAGCGTGCAAACGGACGGATGGACTGTAGTTTTTTCGTAGGGTTCCGTCAAGTATTACGCTTTCCAAATGGGTTCCATCAGCAAAAAAGTTTGAGAACCGCTGGTGTAGTGTAACGATTTTCATTTTTAGACTGTGTATTTCAACAAAAAGACATGTCAAGATTGTTTACATTGTTTTAACTACCTAAACCGATAAGGTAGAGTTAGTGTTGAATAACCAATTACTCTATTAACCTTTCCGACTTTATTAACATATCCATGATTCTTCCCCGCAGGTCCTAATCCTACTCTAACCGAAAAAACCCAAGTCCTGGTGAAGATTCCCTCATCCAGCTGATGTTTACTACTTCCTAATCCAAATAAATGAAAAAAAAACGTATGCAGTTTTTCTACAGCAAAGCCGAGTATCCTTATCAACAGTTTAGCTTACGAAAGATAAGAAAATAATTGATAATGTAACGGTGTTATGTAATTTTCCAGTCTCTTGTATGCTAAACTATTGATGCCTTGAATATTGGGATTAGCCATAAAAAGATTGCAGAGAGCTGATATTGGTTTGCCCACTGTTCTAGAAGAATGTAATGTAACTATACTTTATTTCTGTTAAGATATTTAACAGACAATATTTGAATTTTTCTTCGGAATTCAAAGGTAAAACTTGAAATCATTTTTGCAAACACTTATTACTGTTTTTAACCGACTTCAAAAAAGGAGGTATTCAATTCGGCTGTATGTTTTTTTTTTTTTTTTTTTTTTTTTTTTTTTTTTTTATGTATGTTACCTCAGAACTTCTAAACGGGTGGACCGATTTCGATGGTTCTTTTTGTGTTCGATAGCAAATGGCTTCCCATTGGTCCCATTTTAATTTCATCAAGATCTAACTAGTAGTTTTTGAATTATTCTTAAAATAAAAAAATAAATCAACGGGCATCGGGAATTTTAATCCGAACTTACGTGTAACATACTTACATACCTACATACAATCACGCCTGTATTCTTAAATTGGGTAGGCAGAGCACACAAAACGCTACATAGACAAAACCATGTCTATGTCACGCCTCGTGGCCACTTCTAGCACATTTTTTGTAGGTTTTGAGTTAGCAGGTATAATAGTGACGGGTTGCTAGCCTCATAGCCTGTCGCCTAAAATTTACTTTAACCTATGTCCTTAGTCGCCTCTTGCGACATCCACGGAAGAAATGGAGAGTATTTTTATGTGTATTCGCTGATTACTCGAAGACGCCTGGACCGATTAGGAAAATTCTTTTTTTGTCTGAAAGGGTATAGTTTCCAGGTAGTCAGATTGTCAGCATATCTTGACCTGATGATGGAATATGAGGGAAATCGAGGGCAACCCTCAAATTTTATAGGCACAGGTAGTGTTTTTAGAACATTTTTCAAAGCTACACCAGTATTTACGTTTGGCAGTAAAAAAAAGGATTGAGCTGATGATGAAAGGTTTTTTTCAATACTGAATGCACCTCCAGACTGGAAATTATAGTTTCAGTAATTAGCCAAGCCTGCTGCTTCTCAAGTGTTGCATTTCTGCTAATGCTCGTTCATCGTGGGGTTTACTTAACAGTTTAGAGGGTTCTAAATTAGATAGAGCTATTCCTTCTACAGCCTTGAATCTGTTGAGAGCTACATATACCTACTTGATCTTTAGTAAATATGTACATAAACAGAAGTTTCCTTTAAGGATTTAGCTAATTTGAAGTCGGTTTTTTTTTGTTTAAAATTATTTATAATGTTCTCAATACAAACGGTATCACCATTTGCGGTGATGCCTTGGGTTTATATGAAAATGTATGAAAATTTGACCATTACAATCTTAAATAATATTAAGTATAGTAAGTAAGAGTCAAAGCAATTGATTCTGATACACTGCAGGACATCGCCACAATGAATGGAATGAACTCTTTCTTTGTTGAAAAAAAGTAGGTCAAGATCCAATTCGATCTATGTATAGTATATGCACAACATAAATCTGTGCAACAACACAAATAAAAGAAGTCTATACTAATATTCTCAAGCTGAAGAGTTTGTTTGTTTGTTTGTTTGTACACACTAATCTCAGGAACTACTGGTTCGAATTAAAAAAACTTTCTGTGTTGGATAGACCATTTAAAGATGAAGGCTTTAGGCTATACAACATCATACTGTTACCAATAGAAATGAAGAAACACTGGAAAATGTGTAAAAAAAGGGGGAAAATAGTGAGTATTCCACATGGATGGAGTCGCGAGCACAGCTAGTATATGCATAACACAAATCTGTCGGACAACACAAATAAAAGAAATGTTTTTATATAAAGTAAAAATAAACAATCTTAAATAAATATGGCTGCGGAATGCACTTGCCCCTTATCATCCATTGACCTGCAGTTACGATTATTAATGTCACTATCAATGTTTACATTTACTGGAAATATTTTCATTCATGCAATTATTGGAGCTGTTGCAAAAATACTACATTGTGAATGTCTGGGCACACTTTGTGACTTAGGACTCATGGGCCAGGGGCCACCGATTACAACAACAAAAGCCGCCACCGGCATATTTCCTGTAGTTTTAATTCATTTTATATGAACTTGCCACCGGTCTAGTAACCCGTCACTATTATATCTGCCAACTCTAAACTTAAAAATAAGCTAGAAGTGGCCAAGAAACGTGAAATAGTCATAGTTTTGTCTATGGAGCGTTTTTTGTGCTCTGCCAACCCCATTTGAGAATACGGTTGACGCCGGTGGCTGTGGCTGCCTTCACAACCGTCGCAGCTCGGTCGTAACCGCACCGGCCACTGAACGGCTGTCTGAACTAAACAAGTGGCTGTCGCGCGTCGACTTTTGTAGCTGCGTCTAGCTTCTCGTGGCGTTTGTGACTGTGGCCGGTGGCCCGTGCGGCGACACTTAAGTCTCCATCACATAGGGGATTGATTCCCTTTTCGGCATATTCTTTTTTGGACATATTCCGTTTTCGGCACATTTTAGTAAATAAATTATACTATGAAATACTTGTCTTTTGTCTTTTATTTTTTTGATTAAAATATAATATTTTCATAATAAATATTATTTTATTTCATTACGCAAGCAAAGTCACAAGTATTTCGTAGTATAACTAATTTACTATAAAATGTGCCGAAACAAGAATGTCCAAAACGGAATGTACCGAAAAAGGAATCAATCACATAGGCGCAGGTCGTCCGCTTAGAGTTAGCGTGTTCTTAGACCCCTATCGCACGCCGTATTTAAAAAGCGCATATGACGCGAGTACGCGATTCAATCGAGATTCAGATGCAACCTTGTAATCCTAAGCACACGGGGTGATCGTGAAAAAAGTCGCTCATAGCTTCTACGTTTTCATCCGCACTGCCCCTTCACCGCCCCTTCGTACGCGCTTTAAACGACTTGCGCGCTTCTCACGCGCGTTTGTATCGTGTTTTACGCGTTTTACATACATACATACATACATAACCGTCACGCCTTATTCCCTGCGGGGTAGGCAGAGACAACAGCGCCATTCGCATCTATTCTGACATACTTCTCTCGCTTCACTCACATTCATCACTCTTGTCATACACGCTCGACGGTTTCGGGTACTCCTTAATTGGGCTTTGTTTAGTACATCGCCGATCTGGTCGATATACGTTTTTCGAGGGCGCCCTCGACCGCCTTGCCCTAACACACTTCCCTTGTAGATTTGCTTACATATCCTTGATTCATCCATTCTCTCCACGCGTTTACGCGTTTTAAACTGTACAAATGCAAAACTATGTTTAAGGCATCACCATCGTGTTTTTCCGTGTGGTGTCGGGTTCAGAATAACAACTCTCCATTTCTTCTGGATGTTAAGATGTAGGTTATGGCATATTTTAGGTGATTCTTTCTTGTCACCTTTTACTATTGTACCATCGTTGTAACAGGGATTGTTGAGCCACTTACCTATGTTTGTAACTTGGTCGTGTAATACTAATCCAATAGCTGACATCTAGTCGGTCACATCGGTCATTGATTACACGTCTAAATTGCGAACAGTGGCAAGTGGCTCAACAATCCCCGTTCGCGACTGTACCTGCCACCTTAAAACCTAAAAATATACTAGAAGTGGCAGCGTAACGTAACCATTTCATGTGCTCTGCCTACCCTATTTGGGAATACAAGCGTTATGTGTGATGTATGTATGTTTAAAGCAAATAATTAAATTTCCCCATCACTAAATGCATCAGAGGCCACAAGACTGCAATACCCTTGACCGTCGCGTGATGACGCCAAGTCATCGATCATTTTAACTATAAGTGACCTTTCTTAGCAAATGATGTCAGCATGACTTCATGCCACGGAAGGACTGTTTACCTTGTTAATATAGCTTTAAAGATAACAAGCTATACATAGTAGCTTTGTTACAAATTATACATAGCCTACGTTTATTATTTATTACTGATACAGAATTATGTACACATCGCGCCTGTGTTCCTAACTGGGCTAGGCAGGGCAATAACTACGACAATACCACGTTTCGCAGCACTTCTAGCATATTGTTAGGTTCTAAGTTTATACAATAGTGACAGGATGTTAGTCGCCTAGCATACCTAAAACTTTTCGTCCTTAGTCCCCTCTTTCGACACCCACGGAAGAAATGGAGAGGTGTTATTCAAGACTTGATACCACATGGTTATACAAAACTAACAACTACAAATATCAAATTACCTATTAACTAATGAACCACTTTTATTTGTGTCATTTGTTTGTATTCTTACAAACTTTTTGAGAGAAAAGTTCGCTTGACGTCTATTTATTGTTTAAAAGAGTATATTGTTAGCAATATCTGCTTATAACGTAACATTCCAATTTTCGCTCATCATTTTTCCTTGCCAAGCCAATAAGGATTTGTGTAAATATACTTAAATTCCTAGAAACAGTGTCATACTGTGCATGCACCGAATGACATCATGGACTTCCTTGTTCGTTGTATTGCAAAATATCCTTTAAAACGCCACCTTTTAAATTCAACAATCTACAGTCCGTTAGGGTCTCACCACATTAGTCGACGCCTTTTCGGCAAAACGCGGACTGAAAAAGCTTTATGTCAATGCAATAAGGCCGGCCACATACATACGGAATTTTTTTGATTCGGAATCCCGAATCGGAAAATCGAACGCAGTCAATCCATACAAAATCTATGGACCGCCACACACATTCGTAAGCTTTCCGTTCGGAATTCCGAACGGAATTTTTCCGAATGTGTGTGGCGGTCCATTGATTTTGTATGGATTGACTGCGTTCGGAAAGTCTGATTCGGGATTCCGAACGGAAAAATTCCGAATGTATGTGACCGGCCTAAGAGCGATCAAAACGTCAATCGGCTCGTTTCGTGTGGTCAGAGGGTAGCCGAGCCGATTGATGCCTTGTTCGCTCTTATTGCGTTGACATAAAGCTTTTTCCGTCCGCGTTTTGCCGAAAAGGCGTCGACTAATGTAGGGAGACCCTTACAGTACAGTATCCATTTCAGTTTTTTATGTGACTGCTACAAAATGAAATGAAATGTTTTAGAATAATAGGTTCAGGTATGATAGCGACACCAGGCTAGCAACCTGTCACTATTATACCTCATCCATCTGTTTTTAAACCCTAACATTACGCAAAAGTGGCTACGAAACCTGAAAAGGTCATTACAGATGTCCCTAGCATCTAACGTGCTAAGATTTTATATGGAGGGGGTAAGTTCCGGGGACTATGTATATTATAATGTCTATTTATGTACAGTCGTATACACTATACTTAGCTGTAGCACAGTATGCTTAGCTGGTTTAGTCATGTAGAGAGGATGGATGAAAGAAGATTGACTAAAGACTAAACAGATCTACGCTGGAAGTGTGAATGGATGTGTTGGGAGGGGAAGACCTAGACGGACTTTCCGTTACCAAATCGCGGACGTTTTAGAAACAGGTCAGGTCAAGAGTACCCGAAATCGACGAGCATGTATGAAAAGACTAATGAATGTGGATGAAGCAAAAGAGGTATGTCAGGATCGTAGCAAGTGGAACAAAGTGGTCTCTGCCTACCCCTGTGGGAAAGAGGCGGACGGTATGTGTATGTATGTATGTATGTATATATGTATGTATACACTATCCCGTGCGGTGCCGGGTTAGAATAGCACCTACCCTTTTCTTCCCCTGGGTGTCGTAAGAGTCGACCCTGGGAAAGGGTTAGTGTATTGTGGGCGTTGGGCTAGCAACCTGTCACTGCAATATCACGTTAACCATCTTACCCTGAAATTGCTAAACGTGGCACTGGATTTTTTGAATTCACGTGCTCTGCCTACCCCTCTTGGGAATACAGGCGTGAGAATATGTATGTATGTATACACTATTTGGGCCCTAATGTAACGGCAATGACCTACCAGAATCGAATCCGTCACGTCAAATCATCAATTTCCTCAAGCCTGTAGTCGCTCTTTTACCAAGAATTGCAATTTCCTGCGTGGAATTCGATTTATCCTGAACTAAAGCGAGCTGAAGCTATAACTGACGACCTTCAAAGTTATACTTACACTAGCTGTGCCCGCGACTCCGTCCACGTGGGCTAAGGACTTTGAGTAATTTTCCCGTTTTTCCACATTTTGCTGTGTTTCTTCGCTCCTATTAGTCGCAGTGTGATGTTATATAGCCTAAAAAGCCTTCCTCGATTAATGGTCTATCTAACACAAAAATAATTTTGCGACTTAGTTTTTAGCTACTGTTAGACATGCTCATTTCAAGCATGAAAGAATGCTTCTATTGAGCAGTTGCTACTTAGTCGCATGTGTGTCGGAATCTTGCTCAAAAGCATGCTCATTTCGAGTTTGCTTGAAAATCGATAGCCGTGCGATTTTTGAGCATGCTACCTGCGGCGCGGGTGGAAGGGGGCATGCTTTAAGCGCGTCTAAACAGCATACTTAAAACTAGCATGCCTATTGCTGGCAAATGTAAACTACTCATAAGCATGCTCATATTGAGCATACTCAATAACATGTGTAACAGTAGCTTTATACTACATACGTAGTGATGATAGTGATAGTGATTATATTTCTAATGTTGTTATAAACACTATCACTAATCTGAAGTTGTCAAGTTTTTCTGTGAGAATTTATAACTCTAATGTTTTCAATTAACGGCTTAACTACATAATATAACTTTGAATGTAATCGCTGTGGCCCGCCGTGCGGGCTGTGGCGTTCACAATTGATTTCCACACTGGACACGGCGTAAACATGTTACACCGAGCCGATAGAAGGTCAAAGAAAATCGTAGAATAAACCGGCCAAGTGCGAGTCGGACTCGCGCACGTAGGGTTCCGTACCAAAAACTGCAAAAAATCAGAATTTTTGTATGG
>BHDV01037008.1:187590-273786 GCA_005406045.1 Adoxophyes honmai
ATTCCGCCGCCATCGTACGCACCACAAGCCAGCATACGCCACTACGCCCTCTATATGGTGGCCCACTACGATGGACCATCATGATAGCCCATCATGTAGAGGAGCCATCAAGTAGAGGAGCCATCAAGTAGAGGAGCCATTAAGATCGCTCGGCAAATGTAGAAGGGGTATGCAGACGATTTTAAGTTGTCTTTGGTATCCGAGGAGCGAGGGGGTGGACTGGATGGAGGGGGCTTTAAAAAAAAGTAAAAAAAAACATAAATTATATGCAAAGTTTGACAATGAAAAGTCTAAAACCTAGAAAACACCTACTTTCTTTTTAAAGCCTATATTGTAAATTTGATTTATGCGAATGCAAATTCAAAATGGTGTCAGTTAAATCACCAGTGACCTTGCAATAATTGTAACACCATTTTATGTAAAATGCATAGTGATTTTTATATCACAACCGAGTTAATTTTAATTCTATAAAATAATGCATTTTAATTGATCCAGCTACCTGTTGTGTCAAAACAGGAAATTCGGTAACCGCAACCAAGCATGTTGTCAAACAGTGGCTGTCGTTTTCCTAGTATTGTAGTCGAGGTATGAAAGGGTTTGACATCTTGAAGTTTGACAGCAACATTTTGGCGGGAAATCTTGCCGCCGTCCTAGTTGAGTGCTGTGATATTTCCTGTAATTTTTACGTTATTTCTACACAGAATCGCGAGGCCTTTTTATTTTAATGAGAAAAGTGTCCCGAAAAATCCATACGAATATAGTAAATTCTCCTCTTGTGTCACCAATACAATTTATTTGAAAAATAGCGACACAATAAGAAAAAAATGTTTTTTTTGCCCATTGGAACAGAAACGATTCGTAAATCTGAATAGTATCAAAATAGGTAACACACGATTTGTATAGAAGTGATTTTAAAATATTTATGTATGGTATAGTTTAAAGTTATACTAGTTTTCTTTTTTAAAACGATCGCGTGGAGAAAACGTTATATGGAACGGTGATTTAATAGCCAATGGGCCGTAAAGCAAATTGTAATGAGTGATATTTTATTCTAACATCTTTAGTCAACGGTATTTTTCTGTAGAACTGTCTTGTATTCATTGAAATATAATATAATATAACTAAACACAACTTTAATGACAGATGAGGCTGTATAGACAAAGTTTTTTTAGTCTATCTAAAGTAGGAAAAAATAAAAAAAATAGTACCCATGTTGCCCGTTTTTGCAACTTTAAAATTTTTATTTACCTCCACTATTTTAAGTTAACGATTATATTAAGTTGAGTAAAGATATTTGTAGGTAACTTATCCTATAAAATCATCAAAAACGATTAGATTGATTATGTTCAAATCATATAACACGGCCAAAAGCTGGCTTAGCACGAGAGGCCGCGAGTAGAATTGCGCGCGATATAGACTATACCTGTCACTGTCTAACTAGAGACATCAGAAAGTGACAGGTATTCTATCCCGCGCGTGAAAGGACTCGCGCGTGTTATGCTAAGCCTACCAGGTCGAAATAATCGTGTTTCGAGAGCACCACAAAACTTCATTTTGATATTTGAATCTAAATTTAGTAGGTATCCGACTAATCCGACATACAATACTAGTAGTAAATAAACTTAAATTACTAGCTTAGCTCTTAACTGTGTTTTTTATACGTGTCTTAAGAGGATAGGAGTCGCATCACTTCTTCACACAAACGTAGTCCCCTGTTTTCTCCGTGAATAATGACAGTAGAGCAAAATTTTTTTTACATTATAATTTGTATCTGTTGTGGCTATGCCCCTATGATTTTCTTTTATCGATATTCTAAAAAATAAAAAAATAAAAAATCGACAAAAGGAAATCATAGGGGCATAGCCACAATAGATACAAATATAACGTAAAAAAAATTTTGCTCTACTGTCATTATTCACGGAGAAAACAGGGGACTACGTTTGTATGGAGAAGGTGGTGCGACTCCTATCCTCTTAAAGGTTTTACTGCATCATAACGATGATCATTGATTTTACATGAATCGACTACGGACATCGAATAATCGGCTTGACAGAAAAATAGATCATTTTCGAGTCATCTCTTTTCTGTCATATTGCAAAGAGATTCTACCAAGTGTGCTGAAGATTTTTTATCTCTACAATCTACAACCATAATAATCGTAAATACCATTTTACGTTAAGCCTTAGAAACGCATTTCAGCATAAATCAACGATGAGATCACGTTATGTTGGTACCAATGTTCAAATACCGTTTTTAACCGACCTTACGTTCAAACTTGAACTGTATTGAAAACACCATAGAGTTTACACCTTTTTTTTTAAACGGCATTCACACTGTGCAGCGTAATCTGTGGTGACGCAACGACAACGGCTTTTTGTTTCCATTTTTGAATCGGAACGGTTTTGTTCTTTTTTTTAATTAAGAATTTGTGAACAATGGCTGGCCGCATAATGTCAGTGTCGTGTTTCTTTTTGTGCCAAGTTAAAAAATCAGAGGGCAAAGGGGAAAACTTGAGATGATTTTTGGAACAGTTTTACAAGATGTCTGTGACTTCTGTGTAGTATGCAGTTTAGGTACAGTCGAGTTCATAAAATATGAGCAGACAAATGCCAAATATGTATCTAAACTTTTGCACCTTATTGTCAATGTCATAAAGGTGTACAGATATTTTTGAACCCTCAGTTTTGCTCATATATTAATGAACTCGACGGTACAAGAAGGTAACGGTAGAAAGCGAGCAATATTTTAAAACTAAAAATGTTCGGGAGTGGTATTTTTCCAGTACTGCCTATACTGTGGTACAAACATACATACAGTCACGCCTCTTTCCCTCATGGGTAGATAGAGACCAGTGTTCCACTTGCTATGATCCTGACATACCTCTTTTGCTTCATCAACATTCATTAGCCTCTTCATATTCATACATGCTCATCGGTTTCGGGAACTTTTGACCTGACCTGTTTCTAAAACGCCCTTAGTCACGGAATGTCCGTCTAGATTTTCCCAAACATCCACACTTCCCGTATAAATCTATTTATTAAATCTTTCATGACCAAACCAGCGTCACACTTTCTATAGCATGACTATCTATTCTGTGGTATGACTTTCAAAAATCGGTCTGACATCTGTCAACTGAAGCGCATGCGCGAGTTCAAGGCCGCCATCTAGCGGTCACGGGTCGCAGACGGAGGCGCGCTAGACAGCGGGGCATAAACATTAAAATGAACAACTCAACTTAAGTTGAACAATTTATGGATAACTCATGTTTTTTAAATCGAGTTTAGCTCGACATGTCATGGTAGCGAGAATAGAGCGGTGACGCGCAGTGCGAGTTTGACAGCAGCAGCCGCCGCGGCTCCTAGGTGAAGGGCTACAAATTAGCCCGAAACATGCCGAGCTAAACTCAATTTAAAAAACGTGAGTTATCCGTAAAATTTTCAACATGAGTAAGTCTCACGGTAGTTTAATGTTCAACTCAACTTAACTGAAAAAGCTGAAATGGTTTCTGCTGTGTGGTGTCGGATATAGAATAACACCTCTCCATTTCTCCCATGGATCTCGTAAGGCGAATTATGCAATCATCATCAGCCTATATACGTCCCACTACAGGGCACAGGTCTCCTCTCAGTATGAGAGGGCTTGGGCTATACTTCCCACGCGGGCCCGGTGCGGATTGGAAACTTCACAGACAACGTTGAATTACTTCGTCGCTATGTGTAGGTTTCCTCACGATGTTTTCCTTCACCGAATAGCTCGTGATAAATATCAAATTCGATATCGCACATAAATTCCGAAAAATTCAGAGGTGCGAGCCCGGGGTTTGAACCCACGACCCTCTGCTTGAGAGGCCACAGTTCGAACCGCTGGGCTACCACGGCTTTTTTAAATTTAGTACAATGCAATAGGTTACGTATATTTTTCATTTTACGGAGAGTCTGAATCGACTTAGACGGACGTTCCATGATCAAATTGGATTTTAGAAACAGGCCAGGTCAAGAGTACCCGAAACCGATGAGCATGTATGAAGGAACTAATTAATGTGGATGAAGCAAAAGAGATGTCAAGATCGTAGCAAGTGGAACGTAGGGGTCTCTGCCTACCCCTGTGGGATAGAGGCACATTTAGGAAAATTTTAACTTTAAACTACCTACTTATTGAGGTACCATCGCGAACAGGGATTGTTGAGCCACTTACCTATGTTTGTAACTTGGTCGTGTAATACTAATCCAATAGCTGACATCTAGTTGGTCACATCGGTCATTCATTACACGTCTAAATTGCGAACAGTGGCAAGTGGCTCAACAATCCCGGTTCGTGACTGTACTTATTATTACTAAAATAATACCTCAATGCTTTAAACATAGATGAAAGAAGTATAAAAGTGACAGGTTGGTACCCTGTCGCCTAAAACACCTAAACCCATTTCCTCCTTACAACACCCACGGGAGAAATGGAGAGGTTTTCCAAACGACACCACACGGGTAGTAGCTCCTGACAATCATAGCTTGTGTTACACACCCTAAACATTGCTATAAATATCGACGGCTGCCGCGCACGTGTGTCGTCGCCACATCTGTTAAGTTGTGAAAGCGAGAGCTGTCGGCTGAAGCAGAGTTCCGTATAGTTGTCGGCAGGAAACTAGGCAAGATTTACTCACCCCCCACCACCTAAAATCTTGCCATTGCCAATATTCTCGACCACTACATAACAACAACATACTATCACAATGGGAAAACAGGCTAGCAACCTCCTTTATCTAATAAAAAACCTGGAATATAAAAGTGGATACGAGACGTGAAAGCCCTGCGCAGACGCAGTTTTTCACCCTCATGTCTTTTTTTAAATCTTAATTTATTTTGGGGCTTTATTCATCCACGTACGTCAGTCAAATACTTAATATGGCGGTGCGCGCATGCGCCAAAACGGGCCAATTTCACTGCCCTGGCTCTGGAAACGACATCCGTCACTTTCTATACATATATCACGCCTGTATTCCCTAATGGGGTAGGCAGAGCGCTCGAAACGTTGCATAGATAAAATCATGACTGTTTCGCGTTCGTAACCCCCGCTTACACTTATCGAAAGAGTGACATGGTTAGTTCCTTTATTCCATAAAACTTTATGTGAATGTAAAGAGCCAGAGAAAAAATACAGAAAGTCTTCAAAGTTTTTGTGACAGAAAGATAGGAATAATGGAAAGTTTAAAAACACAATGAAAATTGTTCTTGAAATTTTCTAAGATGTTTATCATTATCAACATATTTGCTTGTATCAAAACTCTATTGGTAGTAGATACATTGTACCTACACAAAATGATAACCAGAATTTTTGTTTAAAAACGAATAAAAACATAGTTGTATGGATCATGTAGTCTTTGCATTTACATACATACAGTTACGCCTCTTTCCCACAGGGGTAGGCAGAGACCACTTTGTTCCACTTGCTACGATCCTGGCATACTTCTTTTGCTTCATCCACATTCATTAGTCTCTTCATACATGCTCGTCGATTTCGGGTACTCTTGACCTGACCTGTTTCTAAAACGTCCGCGATTTGGTCACGGAACGTCCGTCTAGGTCTTCCCCTCCCAACACACCCATTCACACTTCTCTTTCGTCTTTGCATTTAGGTTGAATTAAAAATAACTGAACTGTTCAGAGTTGTCCAAGAATGCGGCAAAACAGAGCAAAAACCGATTTGAAGGGAAACTATATTGTACTCGTAAACACGTATTTGTTTTGAGGATAATTTACTTCAAAAAGTCACAAACGATGAGCACTGCGTTATTTTTAGATATTAAATAGCGTTGGCAAACCAGTAAACTATTATAATAATATGTGATGTCGGGTTTAGAATAACACCTCTCCATTTCTTCCGTGAATGGCGTAAGAGGCGACGAAGGAGATAGGTTAAGGTATGCTTTAGGCGACACTAGCAGCCTGTCACTAATCTGCCAACTCAAAACATAAAAGGAAGCTAAGTGTAGCTACGACACGTGAAATAGTTATGGTTTTGTCTACGAAGCGTTTCGTGTGCTCTGCCTACCCCATTTGTGAATACAGGCGTGATATATGTACAGTCAAGGAAATTGATTACTGCGCCACTTTGTACCTTTTCACAAGAAATGTCACTGTGACATACCATATTTTCTACTAATCAAAGCAATATGAAACTCACTATGAAAAGGTTCGAAGTGGCACAGGTATCAATTTCCTTGACTGTACAGTCGAGTTCATTAATATATGAGCAAAACTGAGGGTTCAAAAATATCTGTACACCTTTATGACATTGACAATAAGGTGCAAAAGTTTACATATTTGGCATTTGTCTGCTCATATATGTATTTATGAACTTGACTGTAGTTACTTCAATAACAATATGTACATGAATGTTAGTTAACATGCACCACGCCTGTAATCCCGAAAGGGGTAGGCAGAGCACATGAAACGCAACGAAGACAAAACCATAAATCATTCCACGTTTCTTGGCCACTTTCTAGCATTTTTTTTAGTGAATACAGGCAGTTAAAATATGCAAGAAATGTCTGTGATTTGTGGTTTTGACTTTGACTTAACGATTCGTATGCTCTGCCTATTAAGAAACACAGACCAGATGTATGAACATACAATCACTTCACTTTTTCCTGGGAGAGTTGTCTAGTTTCTCTCGCCGATGCAGGCGGCCTACTTTCCGATGTATTCGCTCCGCCATGCATTGCTAATAATGCAGAATGCTCTGCGTTATCATACATACATAACATACATGCACGCCTGTTCCTAAATGGGGTAGGCAGAGCAATCGAAACGTTAACAAAACCATGATTATGACCTCACGCTTCGCAGCCATTTCTATTATAGTTTTAGGTTTGAAAACAAATGGAAGAGGTTTAATAGTGACAGGATGCTAGCCTGTCGCCTAAAGCCTACCTAAACCTATTTCCTTAGTCGCCTTTTACGACATCCACGGAAGACATGGACAAGTGTTATTCTATCCCGATCCCGACACCACGCTGGAAATATTTCGTTATCATTTAATAAAATATCTGATGATTGAAGCGACGGCCGTTTATTACTTCTGCCATTATTGTTTCTGTATATTCTCGATTCTGCACATCCGCAGCTGTCTTAAAAATGTGCAAAATCGCTAATAGAAAGAAACAATAATAGCAAAGAAATAATAATAGTTTTAATTTAAGAAGTGCCCATGTGGAGTCAAGATAGAATAACACCTTTCCATTTCTTCTGTGATTGTCGTAAGAAGCGCCTAAGGATCCAAAGTTTTAGATATCCTTATAAAAGGCGCAGCGCAGACGACAGAGTTTTGTGCGAGCAGCAATAAATTCTCGCCATTCACGCTGACAGTTTCTACGAAACTCTGAATGGAAATTCCTAGAAGCTGTCACCGCGCCATTCAGACAATTTATTGCTGCGCAGACTCGATCGCACAAAACACTGTCGTCTGCGCAGCGCCTAAGGCGACAAGCTAGCAACCTGTCACTATTATACTAGATCTTCCATCTGTTTTCAAACCTAAACTTAGTTAGAAGTGGAGATGCGTGAAATGGTCATGACCATAGCTTTGTCTGTCACGTTTTATGTGCTCGGCCTGCCCGTTAAGCTAGATCAGGGGTTCCCAACCTTTTCTTGGTCAGGGCCCACTTTAATAATAGTTTGTTGGCAGGGACCACAATAAAGCTATAATAAAATTCACTCATTGTACAACGACCGACGGCGCAAAATTTTAAGTGATTCGCGGACCATATTTTGGCTTCCGCGGACCACGGGTGGTCCACGGACCACTGGTTGGGAACCACTGAGCTAGATTATAGTATATTAGTATTTATATTATCAAGTGTCACATAAATAACTATTTAATATCACAGACGTGCCTTCCACCGCGACTCGCTGTCGCGGCTCATTTATGCCCCATTATAGTTTTCGCGCATTTCACGCGGAACGACTATAGTCGACTATACCTACGTCAAGCGGGCAAGATACTTTTTCATTTATCATAGTGGGTCTGTCGTTTTCATCGTGATATACCTACATACATACATATTTTCGATTAAAAGAGCTGATTGCCAATCTTCAGTAATGAAGTGGCACTTTAAGCTCTCAATCAGATGTATGGCGAAATGCGATGCGTACGATGCGGACAGGTGGACGCACTTGTAGGTATGAGTTTCTATACAAAGAATACTACAATCCGTTGCGTGCGATACGTCCGATGCGTACCATACCGACAAGTGGACGCTTAGCTTTAATAATTTTAAACAAAAACAAACCGACTTCGAATTTGGGCTATACTGAAAGCATTTGTTTAATAATGAGGGTGACCTTCCATCACCAGCAGGCCTCACTAATTACTGAAATTATAATTTCCAGTCTGCAGGTGCATTCAGTATTGAAAGAATTATCCTTTAACTCCTAAGCATTAAGGAGTTGACCTTCCATCATCAGCTCAGTCATATTTTTTTTACTGCCAGACGTAAATACTGGTGTAGCTTTGAAAAATGTACTCAAAACATTACCTGTGCCAATAAAATTTGAGGGTTGCCCTCGATTTCCCTCATATTCCATCATCAGATCAAGATATGCTGGCAATGGGACCACTTGGAAACTATACCCTTTCAAACAAAAAAAAAATTTTCAAATCGGTCCAGGCGTCTTCGAGTAATCAGCGAACACACATAAAAAAAAAAAATAAAGATAAAAAAAAAACCCGACGAATTGAGAACCTCCTCCTTTTTTTGAAGTCGGTTAAAAAGAAAATACATACTTACATAACGCCTGTGTTTCCAAATGGCGTAGACAGAGCACACGAAACCATATTTCACAGCCACTTGCATTTCTTTTAGGTTTAATTAGGAGATGGTGTCGGGTTAGAATAACACCTTTCCGTTTCCTCCGTGGATGTCCTAAGAGACGGCTAAAATATTATAAGGATATGGTGCAGGTTATACTTTAGGCTACAGGTTAGCAACCTGTCACTATAACACTTCTTTCATCTGTTTTTTATACAAAACAAATGCTAGAAGCTACGAAATGTGAAATACTCGTAGATGCGGGCGCGGTATTATCTATTTCACGTTTTATATGCGCTGCCTACCCTTTTTGGGAATATAGGCCTTAATTCATTTATGTAAAAAAAATAAAAAAACAACTACTCAAAATTACAGGAGACCAGAGGGCTGGCGCGTTCCTGGGGCAACGAATTGGCATTGCCATTCAGAGAGGAACGCCGCCAGCCTTTTGGGCACCTTTCCCCGAGGCAGCGGTCTCGGGGATGGTTTTAATTTTAATTTTTAGCTAGTTTATTTGTTTAGTTTAGTTTTAATTAGTAGTAGTATCTTGTTTTGTCTCTCTGTATCTTGTTTTTGTAATTGTTTCAATAAAAAAACTAACAAAAAAGAAGAGTCAACAGATCACTTTGACTACGGAATCCTAAAACTTGAAATTATCTCTGCTTATGACGGAAATGAGATGCGTCAGTCCTTTACCGCTTGCCGGCGCGCGCGCACGCGTTCGTTCCATTTAGTGCCGTGTTACCAAAGGTTTTGTGTCAGTGTTTGTGAACGGATTGCCCAGGATTGCCGACAGGATCTGTATTTTTTGTAACTGGCTTGTTTTTAAAAAGGGGAGCAAAACAAGTGAAACTAGTTCATCTGTCAAAGTTTTCGCTTCACTTTTGAAGCTACCGGCTAAACAATATTAAATGTAGTGTATGTTTGATCTAATTTGAAATAGGACGGTAACAGATTCTATTTTCTAAAATGTCGCTACTAATATATAAAAAAACACACACTCTTTTTAAGTAAATACTTATCTGAAATGTAACTCAATTTTAATCCAACTTTGACTCAAGGATACTAATTTGGACACACATCTTTAGCCAAATAAAATTATTTATGCGATGCCAAACTTAGTTTCTACTTTTTATTTTCTTCCTAATCTACGTATTTAAGTAGTTCACAGTTTTACAAAAACGCTAGTAGACCCAAAAATACTTAAAACAGCTTCCAACGGCTTAGTTGTGACTTGTAAGCATCATTATTTGATTTTGGTCTAACTTTAAAATGACTAGCGAGTTTCGCCATTTCTACACATGTGCGGCAAAAAACGGTTACTGACTCATAGATAACGTGTCATGGTTAAAAAAATACGGTTCTACGTTACTTGGAATTTGGTAGGAGTTCTACCGAAATATGCGGAACTTAGATATTTTGTTGATTTCATGAATTTAGGACGGTAACGGCCAACCAAAGGCAAATATAATTTAGTCCTGAATTAAGTCACTTTTAACCGCTTTGTTCATGAGAAAAATTTGTTTACTCTCCAATAAAGTAGTAACCAAAATAGCTAGAAGTGGGTATGAAACGGGAAATACTCATGGTTTTGTCAACGTAGCGTTTCGTGTGCTCTGCCTACCCCATTCGGGACAGGCATGATGTTTTTTGCAATTCCAAAATAGGGATGTGCCTCCATCAAAAGTTGTCGATAAATCAAATTAAGTGTCTACAATAAAGTACATACATACATACATACATACATTACATCACGCCTGTATTCCTAATAGGGGTAGGCAGAGCACTCAAAACGCTACATAGACGAAACGATGACCATTTCACGTTTCGTGGCCACTTCTAGACTATATTTTTTGGTTTCAAGGTGGCAGGTACAATAGTGACAGGTTGCTAGCCTGTCGCCTAAAATGTACCAAAACCTATAATCCTTATACAGTCGGTAAAAAGAAGACAAAATTCTTAAACTCGATGTGTAATTTTGTTGGATATGTTTGTATGTTTTCTACGTTTATTCTCGGCCTATTGTTAACAACAATACAGAGAATACGAAGGCAATTCTCATTGACATTGACTATTATGTACCGCAACTTTATCTTATCAGGACAATTCAATTATAAGATTATTGTAAGTGAATAGAATCTCCAAAGCATACTTATGCTGCATGCCAACAGAGGGATGTAAAATTTAGCCTTGGTAAGTCTCTTTTACCCGCGAGAAAATATTTTTTTCACATGAAAATAGCGTGTAAGAGCGACTTATTCGAAGACAGGCCTTCCGCAGTGGAACTACTGAAAAAGAACTAGTTTAAACTGAAATTAATAAAGTTCCTTGAGTGTCACTTTGTTCCACGTGCCGATCTTGAAGCCTAAAATCAAAACATCTGCGCGGAACCGAGTAGTCTATAGCTAGTACTGCATGAACCCGGTTACCGGGTTCTCGGTATCTCGCGAATGTTTTGAAGAACCCGGGAGCCGGGTCCTTGGTTCTGGATGTGTTAATCTATTCTTTCATGCTCTTCGGTTTCGTGTACTCTTGACCTGAACATTTTCTAAAAAATAACGATTTGATCAAAAAGCAAAATACAGAAGAACGAACGAACTACAGAACAAAATACAGAAGAACGAATACGGGGTAGAATAACACTTCTCCATTTATTCCGTGGATGTAGGAAGAGGCGACTAAAAAAATAGGTTCAGGTATGCTTTAAGCGACGAGCTAGCAACCTGTCACTATTATACCTCTTCCATCTGTTTTCAAACCATAAATTATGCTAGAAGTGGCTGCGACTATTTCAGTCATAATCATGGTTTTATTTGTTGCTCTGCCAACCCCTTTTAGGAACACAGGCGTGATTGTACGTTTGTTATAGGACCTGATGTGATTCGAAATTGTCTTGGTAAATGTGAGAAACCAACGCACGTCCAATAAAATGCACACTTTCTTCTCTCGGAACGCAAGCTGCATATCCAATGCAAGACAAAGTAAGACTTATCAGAAGTAGGACAGGTAGATATAGATAACGGGTGACGTCACCGCTTATCGACATGTGAAGCATTTCTGACACAACGTGCTTTAGCGCATGTCCGATGTTGTTAAGAAAGGAAATTGTGACTCGGCATCTTCACCGCTTTGATGCCGGTTTCAGATAGTCCATTTGTTTGTGGTGCTCGAGTACCTATACCCCATGAATAGCTGTGCAGATGTTGCACTTGGATAAGTGATAGATGAATTGCTCAAAAAAGGCCAATACCCTATTTCACCAAG
This sequence comes from Adoxophyes honmai, assembly GCA_005406045.1. Taxonomy (NCBI): domain Eukaryota; kingdom Metazoa; phylum Arthropoda; class Insecta; order Lepidoptera; family Tortricidae; genus Adoxophyes; species Adoxophyes honmai. The sequence goes on from BHDV01037008.1 coordinate 199,658, forward strand.
TGGACAATTGTCAGCGACATTATGTCAGCTGAAACTTCGACATATATCAAGTATTTTGTTAGAACCATCCTCATTTTAATCAAATGACAATTATGTTATGAAACGAGAATACTTTGAATAACTTGACACATTTATCTTTTTGCGCGTCGTATGCGTTACTGTATAGAATTCCATAGGTTCTATTTTCACAGATTAAAAAGTGCGTCACGGATAGTCTGTCTGCCCTGCATCTGTTTTGAAACCTGAAATTTTGCTGAAAGTGGCTGTAAAGCGTGGAAATAGTCATAGTTTTATCTATGTACCGTATCATGTGCTCTGCTTACCCCATTTGGGAACAGTTATTGTAGGTTAGTAATGCTCATTGCAGATTTTACACTACAAAACTTCAAAGACAATGTCAAAAATGTCACCTTGAAAGCGCCATGTTTACGAGAATCGTTAGGAAGATCACGTTCATGGCGCTTGCTTTGTTTATGCGTTCCTTGTTATGACAGGTGCATAATTTAATACAATTTGGACCCCTGCATTTCCAGCTGTCAAATAAATATAACCTTCAATAACTTTTATGACTGACATTTACGTTACATACATACGTTCATCGTGACTGTATTCCCAAATTGGTAGGAAGAACGCAGAAAACGCTACGTAGACAAAATCATGACTATTTCTCGTTTCGTTGCCACTTCTAGCAATTTTTTTAGGGTTTAAGTTGGCAGGTATAATTGTGACAGGTTCACAGTGATCCGTGTAGAACAAGCTAGCTGGACAAAATTATTTGAGCTTTTTGAATTAAGTTAAATGTAGCATTTTGATATGGTTTATCATATAATGTGAGAAAAATTACAATTTTAGTTATACTTCTTATGTCAAACACCACCGACATAACCTGATCTCTTGTCACCTACTTGTACTATTGGGATCGAGGTCAGTTTAAGTTGGTAATTGTTCTTAGTTGCTAATAGTGATTTCCCAGGTTTAAATGAGTAATATAGTAAGTTTTCTCTTTTCTTCATAGGATTTATTTTATTTAAGGGTAAAAATGCGATAATTTACGAGATTATAATATTTAAATTAAGAAAAATGCAACTTTAGTGAAATTAATTACATGTAGGTAATCTATAAATCAAAACGTAACTAATCCGAATGAAACCTAGGTAAGCTGACGTTTTCCAAAGTTTCTTTATAAGAGTGAGACGTAGACTTGGAATACACGTAAATACGCCAATGCCTCATCACTTGTCAGACACCTTACCCCTGATTACTGCACTCTCGGGACAGTGGATGTCGGCCACTAACTTTTTCAGTCTCACTTACTTCTTTAATTAATTTATCGACGTTTCGTTTTCCAGATAACCTAGATGATATTTCAGCAGCGACTAACAGTTCTTTAGGTGTTCGTGACATGATCAAATCTTCAACATATCTACGAACGTTTTGGAAGTTTTGAACTCGCATTATCGAAGGCTGTAGTCGGTCGCCCAGAGCCCAGTTCATGTTCTTTCGTGCTACAGCATTCTTCAACTTGATCACAAAAAACGTTTAATGTCAAGTCACCTTGAAACCACTACATATTGTTCGCTAAGAAGCGTTCTCGGTTTCTTCGTGAATTCTCCCATATTTCTGTAAGTTTCATGGAAAATCGGGAAATCACGGTATTTATATATTTAACAGACTACACCATTATACCGCTTAAATGTTGTATTTTGAAAACATAAGCGAATTGTGTATCATTTCGCTAATTTTTTGAATGTTTGGTCCAATTTTCAAAAAAATAATAATTTCGAAACTGTACGACTCCTTTCTGAAAAAAATTAATAAAAGTAAGTTGGGCAAAAAAGGAGCAAAAATGAATAACATTTATCATAACCTAAATAGATGTGGCTACTCCGTAAAAAAAATCAAGTCGGGGTGAAGGGGGGGTTTTTAGTTACAGTCCAATGAATGCCAAATTGTGGTCATTATTTCGTAAAATTATAAGTTATCGACTTTTTTTTTCGAGTAAAAGGAGAATAATATATTTATAAAGTGACCTATAATATAGTACTTACCCTTAATAGTAGAATCCATCACAAAAATTAACCGAAACTTGTGAAATCTGGCAATGACACTTAATCGCAATAGAAGCTAAAATGCAACTAAATTAGGGCACTGAACGTTGTTATTCTATACACTTACCCTTATTAGTCGTGTTGAAAATGATCTACGACAAAACAATACCTGCCAATGCTATCACCAACTAATATAGTAATTACCTTATTAAGGATTTCTAGATAGGTCAATTTTGTTTTTGTCCAGCTAGCTTGTTCTACGTGAGTCACAGTGAGGTTGTCAGCCTCTGTTACCTAAAATATTTATACCTTAACCTAATTCCTTAGTCGTCTTTTTTCTCTCTCTCTCTCTCTCTCTCTCTCTCTCTCTCGTCTCTTACATCCACGGAAGAAATAGAGAAGTGTTACACTAAATCCGACACCTCAGCTGTTACATGTTTTTATGTCTACGCAAAAAATCAACAACATCGCTTTGTTATGTATCACATTAGGTATATGCATTTTAATTTGAAATTTAGCATTTTTCGCCGTAACAGAATTTGCGTTGTAACAAATTTTGCAAGCGTTTATAACCACTATAACTTGCATAATATTAGTGAGATTTTATCGCTGCGTTTCGAAGTTTTGGCGTAAAGAAATTAGAAAGGATGCCTGCTGAATATTTTAAGTTTTTGGCACAGTTTTTTTTTAGTCCCCGTGTGGTCTGTGGTGCCGGGTTAGAATAGCACCTCCCCCTTTCTTACCGTGGGTGTCGTAAAAGTCGACTCTGGGAAAGGGTTAGTGTATTGTGGGCGATGGGCTAGCAACCTGTCACCGCAATATCACGTTTAACCACCTGGTTACCCTGAATTTGCTAGACGTGGCACTGGATTTTTGAATCCATGTGGTCTGCCTACCCCTCATGGGAATACTGGCGTGAGAATATGTATGTATGTGTATGTTTTTTTTTTTAGCAAAAAACACTAAATTACAAACAAGATGGTGGAGTACAAGTTTTATCTATTAACGGATCTCTTACAACCTTTGAGGGACATAGTCACGCTTGTATTCCCAAACGGAGTAGGCAGAGAATATGAAAAGTTACACAATCAAAAACTGTTGCTATTTCACACTTCGTAGCCACTTAGCATAACATGTTGGAACATCGATGAAAGAGAAATAGTGATAGGTTGCTAGTCTGTGCCTAAAAGCGTACCTTAACCTATTTCCTTAGTCGCCTCTTGCGACATCCATGGAAGAAATGGAGTTAAATATTCACGACAGCTTTTTTTGAGAGATGGAGGAAACTTGGAACTTCTGTCAAGGGCGCCCTCGAAGAACGTATACAGATCGGCAATGTTCTAAAGAGCCAAATTAGAAGTACCCGAAACCGTCGAGCATTTATGACGAGAGGGATGAATGAGGAACGAGAGAAGTGTCAGAATAGAAGCGAATGGCGCTCTGTTGTCTCTGCCTACCCCGTAGGGAATGCGTGTGACGTTTATGTATGTTTACGTAGGAAACTAGTAGTGTATTTTTTTTTTATAACAAAGCATTGGCTACAAGGCCACCAGCTTAAACGTAAACACAAAATTGATATCTTGAGGTATTATCATTCAATTTGCTACACCTAAAACGTAGCCTAACTTATTAAATCATTAGAATGCGAGGGTGGTGTAGTACGCATCCTGATGCTCAGTGAAGTTTAGCACGAGATGAACAATCCAAAGCAGACGAATTCGCGGAGGCCGATTCCCTTTACTTTCACATTCCCTTTAATGTTCATAGTTAATTGACACATTATTGCACTAATTCCACCACACTAACACAATAATAGCCACTACATTTTTATTAATGGAATTGAAAAGCAAAGTACGTCCTGCTCTGTCAGTTTCCCGCGCAAAACTCCCCTAGTAGTGTAAATGTAAATACATTAATTAATAGACACACCGATTTTTTTTTAATTTCCGGCATAGCAATAGAGGTTTAGGACAATGTTTCACACGCGCTGACGTCATTTGTGATGCGAATTGAAACGCATTCCGATTGCGACAGTCATCGTGATTGTTATCGTGTTCCTTTGTCCGGACTCAGCTGTTGAATTATTGGGTTCTAAGCAAGTCTGTCTCTGGTCTAGTTAACCTCAGATGAAATGACAAGTGCAAATGTCAATCACGAATAATGTTACCACATTTTATTATTTAGCGGTCCTTTACTAACCATTGACAATGCTTGCACCGGATGAAAGTGATTTGCTCGTGTTGTATTGTAAGATTTGTAAGAAAAAAAGCTATCGTAATCAACCAAATTTCAACGTTTTTTACTTTTTTTACCGTAAATTTTCGATAGTCGAGGTACAGTCAAGGACTTTAATTCATTAACCACCATGGAATCAATTCGCAGTAAACGTCATAGTTGTCACTATGCCATAAATTATCAAGGGAAATCGTAATGATTTTCTGTATGAAAAGGTTCTATGGTGGCTCATGAATTAAAGTCCCTGACTGTACAGCACTATTTTAAAATTGCAAAAAACAGACAGCACCTGTTAAATGTCATTTTAGTATCTGAAAAAAAAAAACAGAGTAGTTTGACACAAAACAGTATTTAGATCTGTACATACATAAAATCACGTATGTATCCCAAATGCGGTAGGCAGAGCACACGAAGCGATATCCTTTCATTTCGCAAATTGCCCACACTGATTAATTTGTCAATTGTTTTTTTTTCTGCAACCGTTAGATATTCATTACTATTTGTTTTAAAACTAGACAGTCTGACGACCGCCGTCACCCAGTCAGACTGTGCAAATTTTAAGTTGCATTTTAAATTCTAATTTCGACTTCTGTTATATTATTATGTTGACTTCAAAGTCTCTTCTAAGTAACTATAGTACACTAATATTCCATATAGCACACTTCAAACGGTGAATGTAATTAATTAAAATAATCAAAACCGCATTACTTTTAACTAACGAAATAATCTTATTATAATAACAACATCATTAACCCACATTCCGTTGGTCTTGAAAATAATTTATCAAGTCCCTTTGTGTGATAGACAAACATACAACATAATACACACATACATTTTGAACTTAATTGTAATCTCAAAGAACCAAAGTCAATTAAAACTTTTTTGGCTGTTAACGAATTGTTCGTGCCATAAAAAAACGCGTGGAACCGTTGGGTTTTGAATTCGGAACGCTCGTAACGAACGTATGATTCCATGTTTAAATTTAAACCCATACAAGGCTTGCGGCGGGGTGACCTTGAGGAGCGGGCGGGGCTCCACTTGCGGCGGGAATCTGTGTTTGCAATATAATAGCTAGCTAATGTCCGTTTTTTTCTGAGAAACTTCTCTTGATAGTAGTGTCCGACCGAAGCTTCGGCTTCGGCTTCGGCTTCGGCCACCTTCGGCCAAAAAAACCACCTTCGGCCAAACCTTCGGCTTCGGCCAAATTTTGGCCGAAGTTGGCCGAAGCCAAAGGTTTGCAAGTTGTGATTTGAAATTGAACAAACGATGCCAGAGCGAGACGGATAGTGCGCAGCGCTTAGCAGGGCAGCGTTACGCCGGCCCGATCGCTTTGCTTGCAGTTAATTATTTAAATAACTGACAACACATAACATAACAACATAGTCACACTTGATTTAGAAGCGAAAACTACGCATAATTTACTGCCGTTTTTTTTACTATTAGCAAATTCTCGTATTTCTTAGGGTCAACATGGGGTCAACACACCTTCGGCTTCGGCTTCGGCTTCGGCCGAAGGTTTTGATGAAAACCGATTAATCGGCTTCGGCTTCGGCTTCGGCCAAAATTGTACCTTCGGTCGGACACTACTTGATAGTAATGAAATAAATAAAAAAATGCGAATTCCGCCTCGCTGTTGACGCGTGCTGTGAGCAAGAAAACTGATGATTTAAATGTAATGTAGATTTTAGGTTTTTGTAACATAGGTTAGGTAACGAATTCATTTTACAACGATTAACGAAATCAAACTGGATTTTTTCATTCATGTGCTCTGCCTACCCCTCTTGGGAATACGGGCGTGTGGATGTATGTTACATATGTAACGAAAAAAAACACTAAATAAAAGTAACTAAACTTATTAAATCTAAAACTAAAGATAACAAAATCCACAAAAATCTTTCATTGGTTGGTATTTCTACCACTCAAAGTTTGGAGATCCCTTTTATGATATACATATATTATGCGCTTGCCAGTCCTTTATCCGTTATCATTACAATATTTATCTGTGTTTATTACAATAAATAAATCAGAATTTCTCTAGTTTTTGTACCAATTTTCTTGATTACGTAGTTGCCCGCGAGCAGTGGAGCCGCACGGCCCGATTAGAGGTCGTTCGTCTATGAATGAGCCGCTCTGTGGCTTAGACGCCGACTGAAGCAAAATAGACTCTGTCTGTGCCACTGGCGAGCATGCTAATATAAAAAAAAGTAGCCATAATGTCTATGGAGTTTCAAAGTTTATTTTTTTAATTTTGAAACTGGCTGCGAACAAAAAAGTTCCGTAATGAAGAACAATAAACTGACACCATATGCACATTAAAAAAAACAACTCGTGCTGCGAGATGGCTGCGCGTAAAAGACAACGCCTTGTCTCTCGATTTTAGGAATCGTTTAAAGAGACCGCTGGGCGTAACACTTAAATGCTTCTCCGTAAACGCCATAAAGTTAAAATCTAAGCAAGGCTGTGTAAACAAACCTGCAACGGCAGTGTGTTAGGGCAAGTCGGCCGAGGGCGCCCTCGAAGAATGTATATCGACCAGATCGGCGATGTTTTAAAGAGAGGCCAAATTAGGAGTACTATTATGCTAAAAATGCAGCGAATAGTGTCTCTTTATTTGACGGTTAAGAGTACATTACTTAAAGTAACTTACAAAAACTAAGTTATTCGATACGAACTACAAACCGCTTACTTTTTTAATGGCGTCTGTCCAAGTGGTTGGACAATTTTGCCAGCGTCAAAGTTGAAAGCTACAAGTGTTCGGAACCGCTGACTTAAAACTTTTGACATTTAAACTTGCTGATTTGACATTTGACGTATTGCATTTTTCTATCGGCCAAGGCACAGGCTGGCCGCATTCAGCCGGCACTAACTAGGTTATCTCAATTAGTAGCTATTATGGACTGTGCACCTTTGGAATGACGTTTGCTAATTGCTAGGTATTGTGCAATGCAGTTATCATTTGAAATCTACCTATTCATGGTGAGTGGTGCATTCTACTTTCTATTATTGGAACATAACTTGATTTACATACATACATCAGGCTTATATTCCCAAATGGGGCAGGCAGAGCACACAAAACGCTACATAGACAAAGCCATGGCTATTTCACGTTTCGTGACCACTTCTAGCATTTTTTTAGGTTTTAAGTTGGCAGGTGTAATAGTGTCAGGTTGCTAGCCTGTCGCCTAAAATCACAACAAAAACACCTCACCATTTCTTCCGTGGATATCGTAAGAGGCGACGGAAACAGGTAAGTAGGCATATTTTAGGCGACAGGTTAACCTGTATCTATAGCACCTCTGAACTTAAAACTTAAAAAAATGTTAGAAGTAGCTACCATACGCGAAATAGTGATGGATCTGTTTTGGTAGCGTTTCGTGTGCTCTGCCTACCCCAGTGTGTGCAGTTCTACGGAAAAGGCGCAGCGCAGACGACAGACTTTTTGCGATCGAGTCTGCGGCGCACAAAGTCTGCGTGCATTGTATGAACTGTGCGCCGGACTTTGCGCGTCGTGTGCGTTACTCCATTATGATTCCATAGGTTCTATTTTCAAAGACTAAAAAGTCCGTCGCGGATAGTCTGTCGTCTGCGCAGGGCCTATAGTGTGTAAAGATAACAAACTTCGTCCTTCGCATTTCTGATATTATCAAGAATTTATTCTATTCAGTTTGCAATGCTTTATTTCAGCTATTAAGTATTCGACGCGGTTCTTAAAACTTCGTTTCTGTTTTTTATTCAGCCATTTGCATTTTTATGCTTGGAATGTAGAAGATAATGCATTTAATTGGAGTCACTTAATTGTTTTAAAAAATAACTCTTTGATTTCCGTAATCTATGATGTTGTTTTTGGTGTTCAATATATTTTTTGTACGTCGTACGTATTACGTAAACGCAGCCACTTCTAGCACAATTTTAGGTTTGAAAACAGATGGAAGAGGTAGTATAATAGTGACAGTTTGCTAGCCTGTCACCTAAAGCAAACCTTAACCTGCAGCGCTATTGTCTAATGCATCTTAAATCTACATCATTTTTAATTTGACAGTTGAAATAAAAATCGTTTCGAAATTGATACATTTCAAAGCGAACTGACACTGAAACTGTCAAATTAAAAACGATTTAGATGTTTGTGGCGTTAGACAATAGCGCTACTGTTTCCTTGATCGCGTTTACGATGTAAACGGAAAAAATGTAATGCTACATTTACACGCTTGCCGAGACTTGCCAAACCTCCACAAGCTCCAAGCCTTTGCAAGCGCTCTTACCATACAAAAGTCCTTGCAAGCCACGCCAAACAGCCTGTTTACACGCTTGCGTTTGAGGAGGCTTGTGTAGACTTGCCAAGCGTGTAAAAGTAGCATAAGAAGTGTTATTATATCCAGACACCACACAGGAGCTATAACTATAAGTCCGCCTCAATAACTCTATGATGCTCCTTAACAACTTCAGACTTACTGGCTATGCTCTGTGCAGGTACATTACTATTTCTTATCATTTACAGATAAGGAGGGACCACTCCTTGTCCAGTTAGGCACTTTGTGAACCCCGATACTTGTATCTGTTCTGTTTATTTTTCGCTTCATACGCTAGCTATGTGCATACAATCATACAGCCACGTGCAATTTTGTATGACCTTGTAAGAAAACCGGGCGGCAAAAAAACTTGACAATTTGGTAGTTGGCACAAAAAAACATATCTAGTCCGTCAGATAGATTACCAAAACATTACACATATGTTTTCTTTTATTTCGCAAACGAAAATTGACGATAATCCAGCGCTTATAAAAGTTTCGCGTGACGTCACGCCTAGGTAGGTTTGATGATCTTACTTTGACGATGTTTGGTTATTTGATAAAAGAATTAATACGCGTCATATTTTTCCATAATCTAACTTACGAACTAATTAAAAATTCACTGACGGAACCTCTTCAGAGAATCTTGGGACCCTGAGGTTCCGCGGAACACTTTGAGTATGGCTAAAATATTATATCGTGGGCAGTTATTAGCATATATTTTTCTCTCTAAAACTGCATTCAAAGCGCAAACACACAAAACAAACTCCAATTGAGGTTCGACGACCTCGCGGGGCCAATGTTTGTGCAAATGTTTGGCCAAGCAACTCGAAGTTTAAAATATTCAATGTGGATTGTTTGCTTAGATGACCAGCTAAGTTAGACCAGCAGCTCTATTGTCTAGCGCACCAAAAATCTAAATCGTGTTTAGTTTGACAATTGAAACCAAAAATCGCTTTGAAATTGAAACATTTACTATCACGTAAAATCATCGCAATCAATGTCAATTACTCATATTTCAATTTTGACATTTAAACCAAATGAACGAATGATTTAATAAAAAGTACTTCTCCGTAATGCTCCCAAAATCGTAATCCAGTTTTTTACACGAAAGCACTTTACCGTGACGCCATGAGATCTAGGTCGTTTTCCTCCGTGAAATCGATCGAGATTTTTGGTGCTACAAGCCAGCAAACTCTTTTATCTGACCTCAGACCTAAGATAACATAAAATCATGATTTTTAACGGTTTGTGTCCTCTCCCTACTCTATTTGGGAATATTGGTACTACGAGTACGTATTACACCGTGTGGTGTCGGGTCTAGTATAAAAACTCTCCATTTCTTCCACAGAAGTCGTAAGAGGGGTAAGCTAGCAACCTGTCACTGTTATACCTACCTTGTTCATCGATGTTTCAACCTAAAGTTATGCTAAAAGTGGCTTCTATACGTGATGGTTTTGACCTTTTGACTATGCACCGTTGTGCTCTGCCTACCCTATTTGGGAATACAGTGACGTATGCTAAACCACTTTTTCTAAAACATCCATGCAAGCGTTGCACAACCGCGGTTGGTCGGCGACCGGCGCCGGCGCGGGCTGACGCGTCATGGTGCTTGCGTCTGCGCACCTCATTAACACGGCTTATGGTCTATCGTGCATTAAGTTAGGGCTACCATACGGCACGGGACAAAATATAGGTACAGTCAGGGAATCTGAATGCTTAACAGGTTGACCGCCTTCATAATTTGTTCGCAAGGGCAATCTTCACCATGAAGTTCAATATTGAGTATTTATGTCATGCAACTGGCTGGAAATAGTAATAAGGCTAATTTTAGAAGTATATTGACCTGCTAAACATCCAATTTCTTTGACTGTACAGCAGCGCTATTGTCTATGGACCGAAAATCTACATCGTTTTTAATTTGACAGTTGAAACCAAAAATCGCTTTGAAATGTTTCATAGTCTAATACACCATGAATCTACATTGTTGTTAATTTGACAGTTGAAACCTAAACTCGCTTTGTTTGAGTGATGTACGGTCAGCTGCAGAGAAAAGTAACCCCCCGCCCATACAATGTCTCATTACTAGGGGGTTATCTTTCTCTGCAGCTGACTGTACACTGTTTAGAGCCCGGCACCAATTTTGATCAGAGTTTCTTACGGCGCATTCTTGGCAATGATGGTCTTTCCGAAGCGCTGGTAGACTCCAAAATAACGCGTAAAAGTGCTCTTAGGAGCCTATTTGCATAAATAGTAATCTTAGAACCTAAAATCATTTTTATCGGAGTAAAAGAGTGGTGTTTATGCATGCATGTATGAATGGAACCGTATGAGGTCATTGGTTCGGCCGCCGTGCCTTACCTAACTGTACCGCGGAGCGCCCACAACGGTTTAGGGTTTTATAATGAAGCATTCGCCATAAAAACTTCATTTTTCGTCACACTTGCTCGTCAGATGTACAAGTGTGTCATGTAGGACGAAGGCCTAAATTGTACCCGCGGGGGCTATGGATAGTTCAATGCACCACAAGGGAGTTTATAAAATTTGCAAAAGTTTGTCAGGTCAGACTAAAGAGGTTACAACTTACAGTTAAAACTCAAGTATAGGCCAATTTTTAAAGCCAAAATTAATGTACGCGTATGTAACTATACGTTGTCGGTTTAGGTAGTTAAATCAATGTAAACAATCTTGACGTGTCTTTTTATTTAAACGTACACTTTATAAATCGAAATCTTTACATTTTACAATTTTGGTATGAAAAAATCATTTACTTTCATGATTGAATTGTATAGTGTAACGATTTTCATTTTTAGACTGTGTATATCAATAAAAAGACATGTCAAGATTGTTTACCATCTTTTAAGTACCTAAACTGACAACGTATACTAATTTAACGCTTTGGATGTGTGTCAACGCGTTTTTCAATTATTATTTTTTGTAGACTTGTTTGAACTTCTTGGCAGAATATGGTAGAATCCTCATTCAACAATCATTTTCCATTCAAAAATAGCTAGAAATCAATTAGTTTTGTTTCATAACCATAAAGTCCAACCATAACATAACATAGTGGAGCGTCAAAACAATAGTTCCTGAAATAAAACATTTATAAAAACTAAAGATATAGCATAGGAGTGTTAGGACAAATGATCATTATGACATAAAACGTTAAGGAATGCAAAAATACATTAACAAACATTAGGGATCCAAATCATCCAAATATAAATCCCCTTGGGTGGGGTTCCCATCACACAGGCAGCATTTCCGCGTTGAATGGCTATCGCTAGGGGAGGCGAGGAAGCTGCCCGCATCTCCTGTAGGCTTAGCTCAGATACGCGCGAGACGCGCGCGGGGTAGACTATCCGTCATTTACTGACGTCTCTAGTTAGACAGTGACAGGTATAGTCTATCTCTAGTCGCGCCCTGTTATGCTAATCCGGCTGTAGTGATTACAAATGATGTATTAGCGACCTATTTCAATGACCTTTCGGCAAACAGATTCCCAAACAACCCTGTTTATAAACAAGCCAGTACAAAGAACAAAGAGGACAATCAACATTCCAGAACCAAAGATAGTTTAGTTACAAATGTGTAGATAATATTGATAATGCAGCGGCAACTGAGCAACGTCAGCTTCCACTCGTACCAGGATTACCAGCCCACGAGGAAATATGGTGAGGAATTGAACTAACAGTAAGCTAGCATGTCACACACTAACCAGATACGATAAGACATCTGTTCAGATATCTGTCAATATCATCATCATCAGCCTATCTACGTCCCATTGCAGGGCACAAGCCTCCTCTCAGTATGAGAGGGCTTGGGCTATAGCTCCCACGCGGGCCCAGTGCGGATTGGAAACTTCACAAAGTTGAATTACTGTGTCGCTGTGTGTAGGTTTCCTCACGATGTTTTCCTTCACCGAATAGCTCGTGATAAATATCAAATTCGATATCGCACATAAATTCCGAAAAATTCAGAGGTGCGAGCTCAGGGTTTGAATGAGGTTTGAACCCACAACTCTCTGCTTGAGAGGCCACAGGTCGAACCGCTGGGCTACCACGGCTTTATCAATATCGCTCCCTATGAAATTCAATGAGCTTGTTAGCTCAGAGCACACAGCGTAGATAACTTATATTTTACCGTCAAGCATCTGTTGGCACGACGTGCTATTTGATGAAGGAATAGATCGTGAGGAAACCTAAACACAAGGACGAAGTAATTCTATGTTGTGTGTTAAGTTCACAATCCGCACTGGGCCCCGTGGGAACTATAGCCCAAGCCCTTTCATACTAATGCCACATTTACATTCAGCTGTAGTGAGCAGGGAAGTGGGCAGGACGAGTATGTAAACGTATACCTACTTCTCTTGCCACTGCTTAATGCCACTCGCGCTGCCCAGCGCTCCCTCTATGAGCGGTTTTTAGGGAATTATTGTCGGCAGCGCGAGGAGCAGCGATAGGGGCTGAATGTAAATGAGGCATAAGAGGAGGTCTATGCTCTGAAGTGGGACGTTGATGGTGGTTGATGATGATGACTCTAGGCAGCTCAAAAAGTCTCTTGACAACGGTAGCCAGTTCGTCGCACCATTTTTCTTATACGATCTATAACTGGTCGCCGATCCGAACGATCCCCGTGTGGTGCCGGTTCTAGCACCTCCCCCTTTCTTCCCGTGGGTGTCGTAAGCGTCGACACTGGGAACGGGTGTGTATTGTGGGCGATGGGCTAGCAACCTGTCACTACCACATTTAACCATCTAGTTACCCTGAAAATGCTGAACGTGGCACTGGATTTGAATTCATGTGCTCTGCTACCCCTTTTGGGAATACAGGCGTGAGAATCCGTACCAATATATAAATGTGAAAGTGTGTTTGTTTGTTTGTCCGTCTTTCACGGCTAAACGGAGCGATGGATTGACGTGATTTTTTAGGTAGAGATAGTTTAGGGCATGGAGAGTTACATAGGGTACTTTTTGTCACTTCAAAACAACCCAATCCCCTAAATTGAGGGGTGGAAGTTTTCAATGTGGAAAGCTATAAATTCTCTTCTGCGATACCCCGAATTTAACGCGAGCGAAGCCGCGGGTAAAAGCTAGTATGTAATGGATGGTGTTTGTTCACAGGGCCGCAGTATGAGCCCGGGGGCTACGCGGCCGCCGTGCAGCAACGCAGCAACATGACGCAACGCGAGGACGCGCTGAAGTTCGAGCAGGGCCGCATCCGCGCGCTGCAGGAGGAGCGGCTGCACATCCAGAAGAAGACCTTCACCAAATGGGTCAACTCGTTCCTACAGAAGGTGAGCTAGTGAAACTAACTAATCAGCAACTAATCTAGAATAGCACCTAATAGTTTTAGAAGTGTTCTGTAGCTTGAAATGAGTTTTAGAAGTGTTTTATGGGTCGAAATGGGTTTTAGAAGTGTTATGTAGCTCAAAGTGGGTTTTTAAAAGTGTTCTGTAGCTATAAATGGGTTTTTAGAAGTGTTCTGTAGCTTGAAATGAGTTTTAGAAGTGTTTTATGGGTCGAAATGGGTTTTAAAAGTGTTATGTAGCTCAAAGTGGGTTTTTAAAAGTGTTCTATAGCTTGAAATGGGTTTTAGAAGTGTAAATGGGTTTTAGAAGTGTTCTGTAGCTCGAAATAGGTTTTTGGAGTGTTGTGTAACACAAAGTGGATTTTTGAAGTATTTCGTAGCTCGAAGTGAAGAAGTGTTCTGTAGCTCAAAGTGAGTTTTAGGAGCGTTCTGTAGCTTAAAGCGAGTTATAGACGTGTTCTGTAGCCCAAATTGAGATTCGGATGATTCGTCAGCTCTGACCCTTTTTTCCGAGGCGATTAGGGAAAGATTTAGGGGACAGGCTAGCAATCTGTCACTATGCCGCTTCCACCTGTTAAGTCTAGGATTATGATAGAAGTGGCTGCGAAGCGTGAATTAGTAAAGGTTTTGTCTGTGCAGCGTTTTGGTGTTCTGCCTACCCCATTTGGGAATACAGGCGTGATGTATGTATGTATGTTTTAAACAACGAAACAGGAAAAATGTCCAAAAAATATTTTCTCGTACAATAATTTATCACTAATTGGATCTTAGTCACTCAAATTTACAGTCTTTTGAACGCAGTGCGTCATGTTGTGAGGGAATTAAAAGATTTGACAGCTCATTCATTTGCTAACTATGACAAAATGTCTAATTTTAATCATTTAGTAAGTGTATTTACAACATTAGTAATGCATTCAACATACATTCTAATCCTCACGTCGTATTATTCTACACTTATGCTATTATTATTTCTTCCTATTAGCTATGTCCACACCAGTGCGCTTTCATGATCATCTTGCGTTTCAACTTTCAATTCCTCTTGCGTCAAGCGCTGTGCAATTAGACGCATGCAAGCTTGTCCACACCAGTGCGCTTTCAGTTCAGCCTTTGTGCTTGTAGTTCCACATCATAATTTTGATAATCTTAGAAAAAATGCAAGGATTTTACTTCATCTTCGGCCATTTTCTTTATAAAATGCACGAAATGTTGCACACCAACCCGTCGAGGACGGATCGGTGTGCGCTGGCGGCATGCGCTGTGGCCGGATTAGTTTCAGCGCATACGCTATTGCATGCGCTGTGGTTGCACGGGCATGCGTCAGAGGAAGACGCAAGGTAAACGTGAAAGCGCACTGGTGTGGACATGGCTATTCGTGGTTCTGCACAATATTCTACGCAGCTTTGAATATTAGAAAGAAGATTTACGAAACAAATTTATATGGGGAATGTGGATGGGTGCAGTGGGAGGGGAAGACCTAGAGTCTAGGTCTTAGACGGACGTTCCGAGACCAAATCGCGGACGTTTTAGAAACAGGTCAGGTCAAGAGTACCCGAAACCGAAGAGCATGTATGAGGAGATTTATGAATGTGGATGAAGCAAAAGAGGTATGTCAGGATCGTAGCGAGTGGAACAAAGTGGTCTCTGCCTACCCCTGTGGGAAAGAGGCGTGACGATATGTATTTCCCTAGTCGCCTCTTATGACACGGAAAAAAGGAAAGGTGTTATGTACCTTTTTTTACACGATTTTTTTTAGATTTTTATGTTATCTGTGGTTTTGACTTTGATTGATTTTACTTTCGTTGTACACTGTAAAAGCCAGTACATTTTTATTTTTTATTAGTCTTACAGTAGGTGGTATTCTAAGTTCGATGTCACGAGGTCGAACAATGCAACATCACTACGTCAACGATTGGTGGGTTGGGAATCAATTGGTTGTATAGTTGTCATTGATAGAAGGGTCATAAAACCTATTACTACATGCCACATATCATTAAGTACTTCTATTTATAGCCTTATCGAACGGAAAAGATATGCGTTCACAATCTGCAGAACTGCGTAAGCCGCGCTTCCGTCGCAAAATCCTTATAAACAACTTAATTTGGAAGATACGGATATCTCATGTCTTAAATCGAGTTTTGCTCGACATGTAGCGACATCCACGAAAGAAATGGAGAGGTGTTTTCTAAGCTTAACAATACACCGAGCTTGGTTTTTTATAATTTTGTAATTTATTCTCGTCGTTTTGCTTTGTTTAAATATTGTAAAAACCTAACCTAAGATCGATATAAGTATACGTTGATAATAATTGTATACCGGATATAAAAAAGAGTAGTGTCAGAAAAATTCGAAAGATATTTTATCCCAGATGTAAGTGCCATCGCCAATTACCTAAACTAAGCATTCCTCCATGTTTTTTTGCACTTAGACCCTTTTTTATTTCCGGCATTCAATAAAAAAACCGTAATGACGTACACTAGGATGCAAAATTGCATGGATAGCTTAGGGGCGGCAATCGTTTGGCGTCAGAAGCCGTGTTTCGATAACCATCACGATCGCACGGCGTAAACAGCTTCAAACGTCTTTCATTTTGCAATTTTGCATCCCGCTGTACAAAAACAACCAAAAATGCAATATACACGGAAATAATGTCGACTTAAACTCGAATTAAAACGTGAGTTATCCGTATTTTTCTCACGCTAAACTCATATTCAAAAGTCTACTCTAAGTAGATATCTATAATACACAAAATAAGTCAATAAAAATAATATCACATCAATTTATATTACAAATGAATGAACGATGATCTAATGTTCAAAAGGTCGAAGTTCACTCATTGATAGTCGTTGATATGCTTATAATTAAATGTTTATAATGTTGTATCAATTTGAGCGTATTATTAGAGATAAATGTTGTATGAGTCATACATAATGCTGGAAGGTGACCGAAATAGACTCCGGAATCTAACTTGGCTAGATTTTTAAGTATTAGGGGTAAGTCCGCGCGTCATTTCTCTTAAAATGGATAATTCTAAGCTTACAGCATTAGCATTAGGTAATGTTTCTTAGTTATTGTTTAGCGTTCCTGTTTGGTGTTGTTAGAATAACACCTCTCCATTTCTTCCATGTATGTCGTAATAGGCGACTAAGGATAGGTTAAGGTATATTTTAGGCGACAGGCTAGCAACCTGTCACTATTATGCTATCTCTTCCATATGTTTTCAAAATTTTATGCTAAGAGTGGCTGCGAGGAGTGAAATAGTCATAATCATGGTTTTGTCGGTCACGTTTCGGCGCTGCGCAGACGACAGACTTTTGTGCGATCGAGTCTGCGGAGCAATAAAAATCCTGAATGGAAACTCTGCGCGCCATTCAGAGTTTTTATTGCTCCGCAGACTCGTTCGCATAAAAGTCTGTCGTCTGCGCAGCGCCTTCGTGTGCTCTGCCCACTCCATTTGGGAACATAAGCATGTATGTCTACCGTCTAATTGTCTTTAGAGTGTCTACATATAAGTTTATTGTCAACTATCCCCCTCTATCCCCCTCCGTCCAATCTGGCAAGCAAGTTTCGCAACCTGTTGCCGTAAAAGAATATATCATCGTGTTTGGCAACTAGTTACCCAAGAAGAAAGTCTATTCCTGAATCTCAACTATCGTTGATGACAGTGGATTCTGGCGACCTGTAGCGCTATTGTCTAACGCACCAAAAATCTAAATCGTGTTTAATTTGACAGTATCAGTGTCGGTTCGTTTTGAAATGTATCAATTTCGAAGCGATTATTGATTCCAACTGTCAAATTAAACACGATTTAGATTTTTGGTGCGTTAGACAATAGCGCTGCAGTCCCATTAGCACGACAGGGCGCGAGTAGATACGCGCGACATAGACTATACCTGTCACTGTCTAACTGGAGACGTCAGTAGTGACAGGTAGACTATCCCGCGCGTGACGCGACTAAGGGCCGGCGCTCACTGCCGGCATGGCAGAGGACGGCACGGCAAATCGTGCCGCAGCATCCAAAAATATAACCCGTGAAATGCTTCGGCACGCTGTGGCATGCCGGCAGTCAGCGCCGGCCCTAAAGTGTGTTGCCGTGTTAAGTCTACACTTTTGAGAAAGGAATTGTCTTTGTTTACAACTGTCTCGCCTGTGTATCCTGTTGTCGACTCTCTGAACATGTCTGCCTGTCTAACCTCTAACCGTCCTGTCCCCAGGCCCGCATGGAGGTGGAGGACCTCTTCGCCGACCTGGCGGACGGGCGGCGCCTCCTCAAGCTGCTGGAGATCATCAGCGGGGAGCGGCTCCCGCGCCCCAACACGGGGCGCATGCGCGTGCACAAGATCGAGAATGTTAATAAGAGTTTGAGCTTCCTGCATACTAAGGTAAGAAAGGAATGGGGAAAAATTTGGTATATTGCATGAAAGTAGAAGAACAAACAATACTTTTTAGGCCCCCCCTAAAAATTTATATTTAGGGGAGGCCTAAAAATATATTTTTTAGGGGGTTATACTTAAAACTGAAACGAATTTTTTTTTTCATCGAATCTATGGATAGGTCTTAAAAGTTGTATTTAGGTTTCTAACATAGTTTGCGCGAGAGCACTTCCAAAGTGATAAAATGTCAAAAGGTAACTTCTCAGATAAGAGAAGCCTTACTAATACATATTATAAATCGGAAAATGAGTTTGTTTGTTTGTTTGTTCCGCTTTCACGCCGTAACTACTGAACCGATTGCTTTAAAATTTTGCAGACGTAAAGATAGAAGTCCGGATTAAATAATAGGGTACTTTTTATCCCGGAAAAAAATGATGTTCCCGAGGGAATATAACCAAGAAAGAAAGAAAAAGTTAAAAATAAATACTAAGCGCTGTTACGCATCCGATTTCCGAACAAAAAATAAGTTATCGTAGCGTATGATATTTTATTGCTGTTGTATAATAGCTGTCCTTATTATCAATGAGCAATTTTATTATCTGTGTACGCATTTAACACAATTTCCAGGAAATGTATGAGTTGTATGAACTAAGTAATCATCGAATGAATCACGTGAACATTTCTGATTTTACTACATTTATTACAATCATAACATTTGTAAATGGTGAAAATTTCTATTTGTTACTAGCTTTTTCCCGCGGCTCCGCTCGCGTTAATTTTGGGGTAGCACAGAAGAGATAGCCCATATACCAATTTATAGCTTTCTACATAGAAAATTGCGGTAATCTCCACAAAACTTCCACCTCTCACTTTGTGAAACGGGAAACGGGGAGTTTTGAAGAGACAAAGAAGATGTCACTCTCCATCCCTTCAATTATCTCCACCCAAAAATCACGTCACTACGTCGCTTCGTTTAGCCGTGAAAGACTGATAAACAAACAAACAAACACACTTTCCCATTATTTAATTTAATATTATAGTATGGATTTTAATTTATATCCCGTGTAGTGCCGGGTTAGAATAGCACCTCCCCCTTTCTTCCCGTGGGTGCCGTAAGAGTCGGCGGCTCTGGGAAAGGGTTAGTGTATTGTGGGCGATGGGCTAGCAACCTGTCACTGCAGTATCACGTTTGATCATCTGGTTGCTCTGAAATTGCTAAACGTGGCACTGGATTTTTTAATTCATGTGCTCTGCCTACCCCTCTCGGGAATACAGGCGTGAGGATATGTATGTAATTTGTATTTTCATTTTGCGCGCTATTCGAGGGCGTTTTAGTAAATAGTAAAAAGACAATTAATCTTCTTTGACGAATCAAAGCTGAAGAGTTTGTTTGTTTGTTTGTTTGTTTGAACGCGCTAATCTCAGGAACTATCGGTTCGAATTAAAAAATTATTTGTGTGTTGGATAGACCATTTATTGAGGAAGGCTTTAGGCTATTTAACATCACGCAGCGA
Source organism: Adoxophyes honmai (assembly GCA_005406045.1). NCBI lineage: Eukaryota > Metazoa > Arthropoda > Insecta > Lepidoptera > Tortricidae > Adoxophyes > Adoxophyes honmai. The sequence goes on from BHDV01037008.1 coordinate 219,416, forward strand.
CTAATAGGAGCGAAGAAATATTGGAAAATGTGGAAAAAACGGGGGGGAATAGTCACTCATCCACGCGGACGGAGTCGCGGGCACAGCTAGTTATTCATAAACCAACAATATATCAACACACCTAAACATCCAAATAGGTTTTATGTGGCTAAGTGGCTAGCTGGCTAGTGATAATATGCCGTAAATAATGTCAAAATTTGACAGTTCACTATAAATTTTGACAGCCGCGTATCTTAGGGAATAAGGGTTAATTTATTAACGAAATGTAAGTATCTTTCGCCTTAACGACATTAGTGGGAGAATAATATAAAGTACCTATTTTGCTCGCAAAAAAGCGGGAGACGTATGAAAATCAGCGGCGCTTCCGCCTTTCTAGAGCTAAAACAGAGAAGATTTTAACAAAAACGCGTAAGATGTATGAAATATTGCGGCGCTTACTGTTTTTTGGAGTTGAAAAATTTGTATGGGAGAACGATTTTTTAGTTTTTTAGTATGTTACACTAATTTTTTCCACACTTTCTCATCTTATTAACCTTCCCTGAACTTTAACGAACATTTTAAAAAAAGAATTGGCCAAATCGGTTTTTGCGTTCTCGAGTTATATCGTCAGGAAGGAAAACACGACTTATTTTTATATAGTAGATTACCTAAATTGCTGCTCCTCTCTACTGCTCAAAGGTTGGCTGGTAGAGATCCCTTTTGGGATAAGTCCGCCTTTGTACATTGTTCTTTTTTTTAAAACCTGTCTGTACCCTTTTTATTTTATTTTGTACAATAAAGAGTTTTTTGCTTTACTTTACTTACTGATTTTACCGTGTTGTTTACTCGTGCTGATTTAGAAAAACACCCCTCCATTTCTTCCGTGGATGTTGTAAGAGCCGACTAAGGAACTGGGTTTAGGTATTCTTTAGGCGACAGGCTACTTAGCAACCTGTCACTATTATACCTCTTCCACCTGTTACCAAATATAAAATTATGCTAGAAGTGGCTGCGAAGCGTGAAATAGTCATAATCATGGTTTTGTCTATGCCATGTTTCGTATGCTCTGCCTATGACGTTTGGCAATAGAGGCGTGATTGTATGTATGTATGTTATTGTACAACTGTGCTTCCTGGGATATGGCTGTACTTTTCCCGTATCCGATTGAATGTTTAAAAAGTTTGGTTTTATATTGAAAAACTTATGTAAATGACTTATTACAGCTAGTTCCAGACAGCTGTTTTAGATAGAGTATCGTTATCGTGATAACACGGCCTTGAATTACGTAATACATTCCATTATTGCTTTTATCTCTTGTTTTGCGGTAGCGAGCGATGTTCTTAATAGTTATACTTTGAAAACTAAGGTGATAATGATAATGTACGCGAAAATTTATTTACAAAACATTTGGGATACTTTAGAAAAGAATTTAAATGTTAAAAAATAAACATTAATTAAAAATTAAAAAAACCCCCGACGAGCCTCAACGCGATGGCTTTGCTGAACGTGTAACATTCTCATCACACCTAACAAATGACCTGATGACCTTGAAGACCTGAACCGATTTCCACCAAACATAGCTAAGAACACTCTCGACGGATATAGCTTTTGAACAAAAAAACCGCATTAAAATCGGATCATCCGTTTGAGAGCTACGATGCCACAGACAGATACATACACATTTACACACACACACACACACACACACACACACACACAGACACGTCAAACTTATAACACCCCGTCGTTTTTGCGTCGGGGGTTAAAAATGAACATTAATTGGGTTTAGAATAACATAACACCACTCCATTTCTTCCGTGAATTTCGTAGAAGGCGAGTAGGCGCTAAATAAATAGGTTAAGGTGTATTTTAGGCGACATGCCAGCAACCTGTCACTATTATACCTGCCAACTCGAAATCTAAATAATTTTAAACAAAAAAGTATTCTGTTTACTAAATGTAAATTTTTGACTTCATCAACAAAGTACCGAAAACGCCGTACATGTCCCTATAACATTTGAGAGTTCCCTCGATTTCTCCAAGATTCCATCATCAGATCCTGGTTTCGTGCCAATGGGACCAATTTCGAGTTATACCCTTTCGATTAAAAAAAATATTGAAAATCGGTGCACGGGTCTTCGAGGTATCGAGTAACATACATACACACAAAAAAAAATAGGTCGAATTGAGAACCTCCTTCTTGTTTTGAAGTCGGTTAAAAAATATGCTTGAAGTAGCCATGGCACGTTAAACAGTCGTGGTTTGGTCTATAGAGCGTTTCGTGTGCTCTGCCTACCCCATATGGGAATACAAGCGTAATGTATATGTATAATTCTGTAACTTGTACTTCAAAGTTAGTGTGTGTCACCATTTACAACGACCTTGAAAACAATTTTAACAATTTCAAAGTCAGGCCTGAATTATCCACGCTTCATTAGTACTTGACAGCTGGCGGTGGTCACAGACAATGAATACAACTGTGTACACATAGGTACGTTCCACTTAACACCATCGACCACGACCGTAGAATTGCCGTTCCACTAACGTATAGAAATCGGGCAAGAGCGTGTCGGGCACGCAAAAGGGTTCCGTACATACATACAATCACGCTTATGTTCCCAAACGGGGTTGGCAGAGCATACGAAACGTGACGTAGACAAAACCATGATCTTGACTATTTCACGCTTCGCAAGGTTCCGTAGCTAGCTAAATTTCATTTTGCTGTTGACTCCGTACATTTTGTTCGGACGACTATAAGTACATAAGTTGGTTGAGTTGTATAAAAATAACTATTTATGATACCGAGTCCGCTATAATTTTAATTGAAAATACTTACTTTGAGGTATATACCACATTTCTTTCAGAAATATTTAGTTTCAAAAGTTACGGTTGGGGTACAATTAAAATGTTAACTTTGCTATCGATTATCTCAAGACTGGGGGGTTTGATCTACATTGTTTCAAATCAGTTTTTGTTGCATTTTAAAAGACCTTTTCAACGCTACCTCACACGTTGGGATTAATCCAATTTTTTAAATTCACTTTTTGCTGTATGGGAGTCAGATAATTTTAAAAACCAACTTTTCGAACTTCTATGTCATTCGTGACAATCGGTGCAGTAGCAGCGGAGTACGAGGCCGGACGGACAGACAGACAGACAGACAGACAGACGGACGGACATAACTAAACTAAAGGGGTTCCTTGCGGACTACGGAATCCTAAAAACGCTCAATCCCTGTATCGTGGTGTCCCTCTATTCTGTGTTTAACGTGTGTCCATGTTCCCCACAGGTGCGGCTGGAGTCCATTGGAGCAGAAGACATAGTGGACGGGAACCCTCGACTGATCCTTGGGTTGATCTGGACCATCATCCTGCGGTTCCAGATCCAGGAGATCGAGATCGATGTGGTCAGTACCAGGGGTGTTGAAAATGCATGATTTTTGACATCCGTGAAGATATTGCACAATAAACATCCGTAGATGCAGATGTTGCACATTCAACATCCACGGATGCAGTTGCCTTAACATGACAGCGCGCTAGTAGAGTTACGTGCGAGATAGACTATACCTATCACTGTCTAACTATATCTCATTCACGGGAACAAGTTAACGGGGAAATCAAAAAAGGCAGTATCTAAACTCTGCTACCTTTTTGAGCAACTATTAGTTTTTTTAATGCTTTTTTTTCTCCAGGACGAAGAGAATGAGTCTTCGGAAAAGAAGTCTGCCAAGGACGCCCTCCTGCTGTGGTGCCAGCGCAAGACCAGCGGCTACCACGGCGTCCACATCCACAACTTCTCCGACTCTTGGCGCTCGGGGCTCGGGTTCAACGCCCTCATACATGCGCACAGGTAGGTGACACATGCGCAAAATACGCATAAGCATAATGTGCAAACGGTCATAAGGTACAAACTCAAAATGTGCACACAGTCAAAATGTATATGTACAAAATGTGCAAACTGACTAAATGTTCATGTGTAAACTGTCAAATGTACATACACAAAATGTGCAAACAATCAATTAAACATACGCAAAATGTGCAAACAGTCTAAACGTAGCCTAAGATTACAATTGTTTTGAACCTCAGTGAAATTAAATCCTAAATGCACAGTCAAATAAATTGATACCTTTACGACTTTGAATCTTTTCAAGAGTTTCATATTGCTTTGAATAGTGATACCTAGTATGGTATCTCACGGTGACTTTTCTTGTAAAAAGTGGTAAGTACAAAATTCTTTGTCAATACCCTCCTAACAAATGAGACATGTCGCAACCTGTTCCAGGCCGGACCTGTTCCGCTGGGCCGACCTGCCGGTGGCGGACCACGTGGAGACCCTCAACCATGCCTTCGACGTGGCCCATGCTAACCTGGGGATCCCGAAACTGCTGGATGCTGAAGGTAAGTCTGTTACATTTTTTTTAACAGTCTGTTAATGTATCCCTCTGCTGGGCAATGACCTCATTTTAACCAACACAACTCTCGGTCATACAAAAAGTAATTTTAAGACCGGTTACTTAAGGAAAGATTAATTAATTAACTATTAATTGCTTTGATTTACTTTTAAAATGTGAGAAAAAGTATGGTTTCTCTAAAAAAATATTTTTTTATTTAGAGACTGATTACCAAAGGAAAGCTGAGATTTACCTTTCAAAAATGTATAAGACATTATAAAAAATAAAAGATCTAAATGCTGACTACGGTAGTGGCCGAATGGTCGGTTTAACAGACTAGTCGGGACATCCCTATCTCTTTTTTTATGTAGCTTAGTAGAGTCTTTCACTGCTGGACAAAAGCCACCCCTTTTACTTTCCATTCGTCTCTATTTTTTGACAAATTTCGCCAGTCAAATCTAAAACGCTCCAAATCGTCCCGCCATCTCCTCTTTGGTCTGCTTCTGATCCGGTGCCCGTCACATGGGACCTAATCACAGACATCTTTACCCATAGAGGATAGAACCTATAGAGAAACAATGTTCGCAACCCCAGTCAGCAAATAGTTTGTTGATTTCAACATACTAAACGTCACCGTCACTGTCACAGAAACTGTACAGAGCCAATAACCGTAGAGAAAAAGGCACTAGCGTTACGCGCGATCTTGGAACGGCCAATAAGAGCACAGCGATCACTTCAATTGTTTTGCGGAATAATTTCCGAACAACCAAGATGACATTAGTATTCTATAGGTTCTATCCTCAATGTCTTTAGCCCAGCGGTCCGAATGCATGCGGCAGAAAAGCTAAAAAGGTTAAAACTAAATAATGTGTTGGCAGATGTGGACATCAACCGGCCGGACGAGAAGTCGGTGATGACGTACGTGGCCAGCTACTACCACACCTTCGCCCGGATGAAGAACGAACAGAAGAGCGGCCGCCGGATCGCCAACGTAAGTATACCGACAATTTAGCAAAACCAAAATCAAAATCTTAGGGTACAGTTGACCAAGAAATTGGTCTACCCCATAAGATCGATGTTCATTTGAACCTCGTGAAACAACAAGGTCGATTTCCCCTTGCTGTAATATTAAGACAGTGACAATAGCTCTCTTATCATTAATTGTATTTTGCATCACGTCATGTGTCATGTGTCATGTTAGTGATAATTTGATCTCACAGAAACATTTCTCAAAAGTGGTAGACCACTTTCATGTCCACCGTACCATCGCGAACAGAGATTGTTGAGCCACTTACCTATGTTTGTAACTTGGTCGTGTAATACTAATCCAATAGCTGACGTCTGGTCGGTCACATCGGTCATTGATTACACGTCTAAATTGCGAACAGTGGCAAGTGGCTCAACAATCCCGGTTCGTGACTGTACCTAAACCGACACTGTATAGTAGCTTTAATTGATCGACAGATACAAGTCGACTAACCAATCAATCGATTACCGGTGATGGCCACCGGTTGACGCTGATCGATTAACCCTTACGTTCCATTCTACCATCGATCCATGCTGTCGATCGATGACCGATCTGATGACATCGACTATTCCACTTTACCATCGATCAATTGGTCTGGTAACTTTTAACGTCATTTTCGAGTCTACAAGCGCTTCGGAAAGACCATCATTGCCAAGAATGGTCCAGAAACTTGGGAGGAAGTTATACAGGGTGGCCAGAAAAGTGACGTCCAAAAATTTTTTTTAGGTGCCTCGTGCTGAGAGGTATCTGAATCACCCCCATGTATGTTTTACGATTGTTGATAGTTTTCGAGTTACGATTTTTTAAATGATTTTTTGCGAAATTGCTACTGGATCGGTTTCAAAATTTTTTTTCTTTAAAAGTTGAAGGTTTTTTTGAAAATTTTTTTTGGCGCTTATTTCCTAATGAACTGTACATTTACTGAAAAAATAAACAGCTTCATAGCTTTGATGGCAGTTACTGAAAATAAGACCTAAAGTTGAGAATTCGTGTTAAGTGAGTTATCATTTAAATTTTCGATATCAAATTAAAAATCTAAATTGGCCCTTTCTTAGTTTCTAAGTAGCTTCAAAAAATGCGCTAGACTTTCAGCTTTCATAATAATGTTAGACAAATAGTACTTCATTGGCTATTTTTCGTTGAAATCATCCATCAAAGACAGCGAGGTGGAATTGATTAATTTGTCAACTAATGAGAAATAACTCCAGAAAAGTTATAATCTTACATTTTGTGAAAGGTTGTTTAATTTTAAGGTTTTTTGCATCACATGAAGTTGAGAAATTATGGTAAAACAGTTATTATTAAAATTTTCGACTTCAAAATTTAAAAATCTAAACAGGCTATTTCGTAGTTCACAAATGGCTTCATCCTAAGTAGAAATCAGCCATCGAAGAAAAAAATAATTGATTCAATAAAACAAAGAAGATTGTAATGAAAAATTCAGTTTCTTTACATGTAAAACCGAATGTAAAGAAACTGAATTTTTCATTTTCATTGCTTTTTAATATCCTGTTCAACCCTAAGTCCCCTTCCTATCTTTCAGAGAGATTCAGTTACTTGGCTGACGGTTCTGGGAATCCTTTACGGTCCAGTGACAACCTCTCTCTTGCCTTTCCTATCGTATCATCAAGTCCAAATCCTACTCCAATTCCTTATCTGTGCATGTCCGGTTGTGAATTCAGTTTCTTTACATTCGGTTTTACATGTAAAGAAACTGAATTTTTCATTACAATCTTCTTTGTTTTATTGAATCAATTATTTTTTTCTTCGATGGCTGATTTCTACTTAGGATGAAGCCATTTGTGAACTACGAAATAGCCCGTTTAGATTTTTAAATTTTGAAGTCGAAAATTTTAATAATAACTGTTTTACCATAATTTCTCAACTTCATGTGATGCAAAAAACCTTAAAATTAAACAACCTTTCACAAAATGTAAGATTATAACTTTTCTGGAGTTATTTCTCATTAGTTGACAAATTAATCAATTCCACCTCGCTGTCTTTGGTGGATGATTTCAACGAAAAATAGCCAATGAAGTACTATTTGTCTAACATTATTATGAAAGCTGAAAGTCTAGCGCATTTTTTGAAGCTACTTAGAAACTAAGAAAGGGCCAATTTAGATTTTTAATTTGATATCGAAAATTTAAATGATAACTCACTTAACACGAATTCTCAACTTTAGGTCTTATTTTCAGTAACTGCCATCAAAGCTATGAAGCTGTTTATTTTTTCAGTAAATGTACAGTTCATTAGGAAATAAGCGCCAAAAAAAAATTTCAAAAAAACCTTCAACTTTTAAAGAAAAAAAATTTTGAATCCGATCCAGTAGCAATTTCGCAAAAAATCATTTAAAAAATCGTAACTCGAAAACTATAAACAATCGTAAAACATACATGGGGGTGATTCAGATACCTCTCAGCACGAGGTACCTAAAAAAAATTTTTGGACGTCACTTTTCTGGCCACCCTGTATTTTGCCCTGCCTATCCCACTTGTGAATATCATGCATTTTTTTCAGATAATCGGTCAACTAATGGACTGCGACGGCCGCAAAGCGGAGTACAGCCGCCTGGTGACGGCTCTGCTGGAGTGGATCCGGATGAAGATCGAGGAGCTGAACGGGAGAGACCTGCCGAATGCCCTGGACGGCATCCAACGGCTGCTGCTGGCGTTTAAGCAGTATCGGACTGTGGAGAAACCACCCAAGTGAGTACACTGAAGACACTAAATACAGATAGGTAGATAAGTCACTCTCCGTCACAGATTTATGTCGAAAGAGATGAGTCTAGTGTATGTACTTCGCGTGCCAAAAGGGAGAGCACAGCTCTTCCTTTGACGTTATTTTATTTAGTTTTGTACCACTTAACGAGTTCATAAGGTTTAACTGCCCAGAGACAGGACAACTCAAATAAGGCGGCGTCACCTTTGAATCGGTTTCACTCGGACTGTCAGTTCCCATCACTAAAGCGCTCATGTTAGGTAAAGAACAAGTGGCACGCTTTGTTTTCATACAAACGCAGGAACTCGCGGTATCTGTTTCGATATAAGTCTGTTCTCAATACTCACTAGTAGTTAGATCCTCAAGAAAATAGTCTAGTATGTATGTCATACTCCTTTTCAGATACAAAGAGAGATCAGAGATCGAAGCTCTCTACTTCGACATCAACACGATGAACAAGAGTCTGGTGGGTGAAGCCTGGGCGCCCTTGGAAGGCCAGCTGCCCCAAGACCTGGAGAGGGCCTGGCAACAGCTGGAGCAAGCTGAACATGCGCGGGAGATCGCCCTGAGGACAGAACTCCTGAGACAACAGCGGCTGGAGCAGCTGAACTACAAATTCAATACTAAGGTGAGGGTCTGATGCTGGTACTAGGGTAGGAGAAGCTGCAAAAAGGCTGAGAGTAACTGGATGCATAAGATTCCTGAGCCAACCATGGCTAAATTATCCTTTAGTACCAAGGTGAGGGTCTGATGCTGGTACTAGGGTCGCAGAAGCAGCAAGAGGTCTAGGAGTAGCTAGAAGCAAGTAATTATCAGCTTGAAGCGACTGGAACAGCGGAACTACAAGTTTAATACCAAGGTGAGTGTCTGATGCAGGTACTAGGGTAGCAGAAGCTGAAAAGATACTGGTAGTAGCGGAGTAAGCTGAACATGCGAGGGAGATAAGCGCAGAGGACAGAACTCCTGAGACAGCAGCGTCTGGAGCAGTTGAACTACAAGTTTAATACCAAGGTGAGTGTCTGATGCTGGTACTAGGGTAGCAGAAGCTGCAAAGAGTCTGGGAGTGGCTGGATGGAAATTTCTCTGCTAGAACCCATTGAACAGATGAACTACAAGTTTAATACCAAAGTAAGGATCTGATACAAGAGATGGGGTACTAAAATGTGGATAGAGCCTAAAAGTCACTGGAGATTTGGATTTCCTGGAACGGGCTTGGGTGTAGTTGAAACGGTAGCTTTTTACTGCCCATACAATGGCTGGGGCACCAGAACAATAAGTGAAGGCGATCTGATACAGATATCGACCTATTAAGATATGGAAAAGACCAGTAGTGCTATTGTGTCAACGCACCAAAAATCCACATCGTTTTTAATTTGACAGTTGAGACCAAAAATCGTTTTGAAATTGAAACATTTCAAAGCGAACTGACACTGAAACTGTCGAATTAAAAAACGATGTACATTTTTGATGCGTTGCTGATCGATTGGTGTGAATTGTCTCATGATGTTTGTGTTTCTTTTGTCCACAGTCCGTCCTCCGCAAGGGCTACCTGAAGGAGATGATCCAGGTGCTCTCGGACCCTCGCTACGGCTCCAACCTGGCGCAAGTGGACGCTACCGTGAAGAAGCATGAGGCCATCTCCGCAGACATCCTCGCCAGGTGAGCTCACGGCTTTTATGGTCTACTTCTACTAGCCCACGACTTCGCGTGTTTTTTTCCACAATTTCCAATATTTCTTCGCTCCTATTGGTCGCAGCGTGATGTTATATAGCCTAAAGCCTTCCTCGATTAATGGTCTGTCCAACACAAAAATATTTTTTCGATTCGAATCAGTAGTTCCTGAGATTATCGCGTTCAAACAAACTCTTCAGCTTTATAATAGCGGTACACATTTTCCTACAAAAATATTACGAAAGATGGGAAGTGTGTAAGTGATATTGAGAGTGAATGCAGGTCACATCTTCATTTTCGTGGATGTCGTACTAAGGAAGGTTAAGGTATATTTTAGGCGACAGGCTATCAACCTGTCAGTATTTAAACCTGTTAACCGATTAACTTTAACCCATGTTTTTCCAGGACGGAGCGCTTCGAGGACCTCTCAGCGATGGCGGCGGAGCTGGTCAGAGAGAACTACCACGGAGCTGAGGCCGTCGCTCGCACGGAACAGGCTGTGCTGGCGCGTTGGCAGGTACGACAAGGAGTCTATAAAACATCTTGAAAATACTGATACTCCACGCCCTAGCGCCACCTATTGTCGAGCAGCCGAACTACTTACCTAGTGAAGCGCCCTAGCTCCACCTATCGTCGAATAGCCGAACTACTTACCTGGTGAAGCGCCCTAGCGCCACCTATCGTCAAATATCCGAACTACTTACTACAAACGTCCATGGTATACCCAATTATCAATAAAAATTCTACATCCCGCTAACGAAGTTTCGACGTTCGGCTGCATAAGTACAAATTCCAACTTCCTCTCTGTGGACTTCGGTCGCCAGGCATCGTCTGCCTGGAGAGAGATCTCTCTATTAGAGTCTTTCCCAAACACGTTTTAAGTCAAGTTTAGCTCGACATGTATCAGGAGCCGTGGCAGCTACTGTTCAGGTAAACAGAGCGGTGGCGCGCAGTGCTCGTCTTGCATTTGACATTGATTTGGCTTTGACATGTCGAGCTAAATTATTTTCATTGTAGTCTCTTTTTGTTGGTATCAGTAATTAAGTTTCCTCTCTGTCTCTCAAACGTTGGATGTAAAGGATAGCCTTTGTAGTTTACCATTATGTTAGTTTTTTTTTAATGACGTTTTTTACAATAAAGTGTTAATTTACTTACTTTTGTCAAAAGTGGTAGACCATTTTCTCGCCCGAACTTACGTATTTCACGTGCAATGAAGTGTCTTACGTTACTAATTTTCCTGTATTGTTCATAACAGGAGCTGCTAGCTCTGCTGGAGCGCCACCGCGGCTCGCTGCTCACGCTGGCGCGTCTCCTCGCGCTGCTGCGAGAGTGCGACACTGTGCGCGCCACACTCGCTGACATGCAGGTAACATTAAACTTCAATACTGTGTTTGCAGATAGATATTCTGTATACTTTATGGTATATTAAGTATCTCTGTTTTGCAATTTAACCTAAGGTTTTAAAAATTCATTGTAATATTTTATGCATTATGTCAGTTTTAAATATTTGTCATTTTTTATTGTTTTCTCGTCTTAAACACGGGATTATTCTAGCCCGGGCAATTGACTGACAAGTTTGATAAAAAATATGTTAAGTGGCAGAACTTTAACGGGGGTCGTTGCGAATTTTCAGCACATTAGAAAAAAAAAATAACAAAAAATACTCTCTAATAGCCATGTATCGTTGGTTTCAGCTTTAAATTGATTTATTTAATTATGTGTACCCGTTGTGCTGTCGATTATATGTATACTTCTCTAATCTGACGTATCACACCTTCCAGGCGGTCTTCCAATCCGAGGAAGTCGGCCGCCACCTGGTAGACGTGGAGCGCCTGCTGCAAGCGCACGCGCTCCAGGAGCTGCAGCTCGGCGCGCTGCACGAGAGCATCCGGCGGCTCACGCGCCACGCCGGCGCCGACGGGGACCAGCCGCCCCGGAAGGAGCTGGCCACCAGGCTGCAGGGGCTGCAGGATGGATACGACAGGTGAGGAGGAGCTGGCTACACGGGCAGCCCAGGAAAGAGCTGGAAACTAGACTCCAGGGTCTACAGGATGGATACGACAGGTGAGGAGGAGCTGGCTACACGGGCAGCCCAGGAAAGAGCTGGCCACCAGGCTGCAGGGGCTGCAGGATGGATACGACAGGTGAGGAGCTGGCCACCAGGCTGCAGGGGCTGCAGGACGGATACGACAGGTGAGGAGCTGGCCACCAGGCTGCAGGGGCTGCAGGATGGATACGACAGGTGAGGAGCTGGCCACCAGGCTGCAGGGGCTGCAGGACGGATACGACAGGTGAGGAGCAGCTGGCCACCAGGCTGCAGGGGCTGCAGGATGGATACGACAGGTGAGGAGCAGCTGGCCACCAGGCTGCAGGGGCTGCAGGATGGATACGACAGGTGGATGGAGGAGGTTCGTCTACTGGAAAGACCTTGTGAAAAGTCTACGACAAGAACGGATACGACAAGTGCCAGGAGGTGGCCACCAGGCTCTAGGGTCTACAGCATGGATATGATAGGTGCTACCAATCATGATACTTTAAGCGAAGGTCTGAAGTTTTGGCAGTCAAAAGCAGTATTTGCTGCGTTTGGTGTCCATTGTCATGATGTCCATACGCTGGAGAGACCTTGTCAATGGTCTACGGGAAGGATGGATACGACAGATGAGGCACGGAGGAGGTTCGTCCACTGGAAAGACCTTGTAAAAGGTCTACGACAAGGATGGATCCGACAGATGAGAAGGAGCTGACTACCAGGCTGCAGGGTCTGCAGGATGGATATGACAGGTACCACTACCAATCATGATACTTTAGCGAAGGGACCAGGCTGGAAACCAGCGCTGTCAGTCAAAATCACCGCGAGAGACCAGAAAAGAAGAGAGAGAAGTAGAAAGAGTCCACAGCGTTTAGGTGCAAGGTCCGACAGGTGCAAGGACCTGGTCACCAGGCTCTAGGGTCTACAAGATGGATATGATAGGTACCACTACCAAACATGATACTTACAGAAGGGACCAGGCTGAAAACCATCACTGCCAATCAAAACCAGCATTTGCTGAGTTCTGTGCCCAATGTCATGGTAAAAAACTTTGTAGGCTATCCTTGCTTAAATAAAATTTCAATTTTATTTTTTGATTGTTCACAGCTTGCTAGCGGCTGCCAAAGACCGCAAGTCGAGGCTAGAAGACGCCAGGAACCTGTACCAGTTCCTGGAAGACCACGACGAGGAAGAAGGTAACTCTTGGATGCTTTCACTGTAACATCATTCGGCTTAGCCACTTTACCAGTACACCGACTTTACCAGTAGGCTTAGCACATCAACACCCGCGACTAGTTTCGCGCGCGGGATAGACCACCCGTCACTTTCTGACGTCTCTAGTTAGTTAGTCACCGGCTAGCGGGTAGACAGGATTAAAAGAAAACAGGGAGTGGGTTATCAAAATCAGTACTGCTCGTATTTAAACAAAATATAAATACCGCTAGCCTTAGGAATTCAGGCGTTAGGTATTCAGGCGGACAGCAAACAGGGCAAGAGATTCAGGCCGCCTCTGAGCTCCCTCGGGCTTCAGTGTCTAATATGTCGTGTAGTAGAATCGGTGGAATTACGCCACTCCATTTCTTCCTTGTATTTGTTCAGAGGCGATATTTTGGGAAATAGGTTTTATGCTAGGCAACGGGCTAGCAACTTGTCACTATTATACCTATTTCATCAATGTTTCAACCTAAAATCAATCCAAAGTAGCTGAAACGTGAAACAGTCTTGGTTTTGATCATGTAGTTTACGCTCTATCTACCTCATTATCATTAGGTAACACAGACATAATGTCTGTTTGATATTTGTCACTATCTAGATATTTTTTATACAAAACGGGGTGAAACCGCGGACATCTGCTAGTTAGTAACAACCAATTATATTTCCAGGCTGGGTGACAGACAAGCAGAGGATTTGTCGCGCCGACGTCGCCGCCAAAGACCTGCGTGGCGTGCTGGCCTTGCGACAGAAGCACACGGCGCTCCTGCACGAACTGCGGGCGAGGGACCACGTCTCGCAGCGGCACAGGGCTAAGGGACAAAGGTGGGTGACGCCATCTAGTGAGAGCCACAGAAGTTTACAGGGAAACACTGCATTGGTGCACAAAATGGGTGAAAGACTATGTCTCAGACCTAAAGGACAAAAGTAGGTAACGACATCTAGTATAGTTATCTAGTGGAATATAGAAAAACACGTCATTAGTGCAAGAAATGAGGGTTATACCTTATCGGTTTAGGTAGTTAAAACAATATAAACAATCTTGACATGTCTTTTTATTGAAATACACAGTCTAAAAATTAAAATCGTTACACTATACAATTCAATTATGAAAGTAAATGATTTTTTCATACCTAAATTGTAAAATGTAAAGATTTCGATTTATAAAGTGTATGTTTAAATAAAAAGACACGTCAAGATTGTTTACATTGATTTAACTACCTAAACCGACAACGTATAGCGGGCGGTAGGAAAACACGGTGTTAGTGCATGAAATGGGGATGAGATAGAGATCATGTCTCTGCGGCACAGGGCTAAAACACAAAAGTAGGTAACGCCATCTATACCTTATCGGTTTAGGTAGTTAAAACAATGTAAACAATCTTGACATGTCTTTTTGTTGAAATACACAGTCTAAAAATGAAAATCGTTACACTATACAATTCAATTATGAAAGTAAATGATTTTATTCATACCTAAATTGTAAAATGTAAAGATTTCGATTTATAAAGTGTATGTTTAAATAAAAAGACATGTCAAGATTGTTTATATTGTTTTAACTACCTAAACAAATCTACTATAGTATAGTTATCTAGAGGAATGTAGAAAAACACGTCATTAATGCAAGAAATGAGGGTTAGAAACCATGTCTCTGCGACACTGACCTAAGGGACAGAAGTAGGTAATGAATGACATCTAGCGGTCGGTCGGAAAACACAGCATTAGTGAAAAAAAAGGGTTGAAAGACTATGCCTCACAGCGGCATAGGGTTAAAGGATAGAGGTGAGTAGTTCCATCTAGTGAGAGCCACAGAAGTTTGTATTTACAACGCCATCTAGGGACTCTAGGAAAATACTGCATTAGTGACGAGTGAATGCCATAGAGAATGTGCATATGTCACCGAAAGATAGCAAATTCCTTAAATTTCCTAGGATATTTTTTAAACTTTCGTAGGATTGTAAACGAGAGATTGTTATTTTACGGCCATATTTGGTGAAACTATCATATTAGTTGAGGTTAGGTTAGATTAAAATTTTCGAAAATACGAGCCCAAAATATTTTTCTCTCGTTTAGAATTCTACAAATTACCTAGAAAAATTAACTTACGGATTTTTTTTTTGTATTTCGTGTTTTTCCTTTTGTACAATAAAGTGTTTATGTTTACTTACATACTTGTGTGTAGAATTTTGTTCACAGTTTAAGCTTAAATTTACTCTTGCAGCCTAATCGACGCAAAGCACCCGAAGAGTGCGGAGATAGAGCGCCGTCTCGCCTCCCTCAACCAGCAGTGGGCGGCGCTGCGCGAGCTGGCCGACGCGAGAGAGAGACAGCTGACCGACGCGGCCGAGGCGCACCAGGTGAGAGAGAGACGCCGCTAGTTTGATAGTGTGTTATGATTAGAAAAACGTAAGAAAAGTAGAAAGTTACAGCATAATCTCTTGGCACTTTCAGTAACTTTTGTGTTCAAAATGGCAGAAAGACTTAGGGGATAGATTGTAAGATGTTAGTAGATCAAAAATAGATTATTTTATTTGATTAGTTACCTGTATGGTGTCAGGATAGAATAATACAAATCTCCATTTCTTCCGTGAGTAAGAGGCATCTAAGGATATTTCTTAACCTATTGGTTTAGGTATATTTTAGGCGACAAGCTGGCAACCTGTCACTATTATACCTGCCAACTCACAGCCTAAAAACTAACCAGAAGTGGCCTCGAAACCTGAATTAGTCAGTGGTTTTGTCTCTGTAACTTTTCGTACGCTCTGCCTACCCCATTTGGGAATACAGGTGTGATGTATGTATGTAAACAGATTATCATTTATCAAAAAATTGGCCTCTGAACTGTCTCCAGCACCAATATCTGACACAATAAGGTGGCTTATATATCTGATATAACTCTATTAGTAGAGGCAGTAGGATGTGGCAGATATTAATGCTGATGACTGTACAAAACCAACGCTTCATTTCAGTGTCAACTTTTATTCCTAATCTTCACTTTTCAGTTCTACGGCGACGCCAACGAGTCCGAATCCTGGATGAAGGAGAAGCGCCCTCTAGTGGCCAGTTCCGACTGCGGGCGCGACGAGCCGTCCGCCGCGGCGCTGCTTGCGAGGCACAAGGCGCTCCATGACGAGATCAGGGCTTACAGTGCCGAGTTGGAGACTCTGAGCGCTCATGCTGAGAGGCTGAAGGCTGCTGGGATCCTGACTCTACAGGTGAGGGGATGCTTTAAAAAAAACTTTTTTTTTAATTACATAGAGGTAACTAATTGCATTAAATTACATTATGTATACAAATAAATCGCCTTAAAAAACCGTGTTTTTTTTTCGGGAAACTACATAGACTTAACTAAATACATTAAACTACATTATCTACAAACAAATCAATGAAAGGAATAGGTTAGAATGCAATTGAAATTAATTATATTTCGAAACATAATAAGGTAAACGTCCCTGTGCTCGACATTGACCCAATACATGGCACTTGCAACCTTATGTCATAGTAAGACAGGTGACAAATGAGTGTGATCTACTGGGCGTTGAGGCGTCGAGCATTGATACATTTACCTTACTTAAGTCAGAAAAATAACTGGTAATCCTAGTTTCTACGTTATTATTGCCATTTTAGCAATTTTGTCGCTAGGAGTGACGACTTCTACTCAATCCTGAACGACTAGCGGTGTATTGATATGTAATTAAATTACAATTGAAAATACGCATCGGCGCAATAACGTTCAATATCTAAATTTTAATTAAATAATTCTTGACACAATTTTTTTTTAGTCTCTAAAACTTGAGCAAAAGTCGTCACTTCTAGGCCCTGCGCAGACGACAGACTATCCGCGACGGACTTTTTAGTCTCTGAAAATAGAACCTATGGTATTATATCCAGTAACCCACACGAAGCGCAAAAAGTCCGGCGCACAATGCATAAGTACAGTACAATCCATCCAGACTTTTTGTGCGCCGCAGACTCGATCGCACAAAAAGTCTGTCGTCTGCGCTGTGCCCTAGCGAAAGTCACTAAATTGGCAACACTGAAAACTGACTCTATGTGATAGAGACTTGAACATTGTTATTACTTGCAGCTCCCCACAGAAGTGGAGTCCACCCCAGCGTTAGAAGAAGAAGAGTGGGTGAACGAGTCCCGCCTCGTGCCTACCGACGTGTGGGAGGAGGAGGAAGTGGAGCGGCTGGAGCACCGCACTGTGACGGAGGAGAGGAGTGTGCCGCAGGTGAGATTATTTTACTAGGCTTCCGTAGATACATGGCTTGGAACCTTTATAGGTTTGACATGTTTGTCCGTATGTCACGGTCACTTTTTTTACGAAACTATAAGCTATACCTTTAAGAAATATGTTCTGTGAGCTGCATTAAGATTTGCACATAAAAATATAACAAAAAAAATTAGTTTCAGTTAAAAAAAAATCTAAAATTTTTGTTTCAGGCTAAAGGCTACCAACCTGTCAATTCACTGAATTTAAGGCCTAAAAAATATGCTAGCAGTGGTAACGAAAAGTGAAATAGTCATGATTTTGCCTCTGGCTTTCTTGTGCTCGGCCCACACTAAGGCCGGCCACATACATTCGGAATTTTACCGTTCGGAATCTCGAATCGGAAAATCGAACGCAGTCAATGCATACAAAATCTATGGACCGCCACACACATTCGGAAGCTTTCCGTTCGGAATTCCGAACGGAATTTTTCCGAATATGTGTGGCGGTTCATTGATTTTGTATGGATTGACTTCGTTCGGACAGTCCGATACGAGATTACGAACGGAAAAATTCCGAATGTATGTGGCCGGCCTAAAAGGGAAAACGTAGTTAATAGTTTTAGGTTTGCAAAGATGGAAGAGGTAGAATATTTAGTGACAGGTTGCTAGCCTGTCGCCTAAAGTATACCTAAACCTATTTCCTTAGTTGCCTCTTCTTCTTAGTGATTTATATGTATGTCTTTAAATGGATTTTTATACAACCTAACTTTTTTTATTACAGGTCAAAGCCCTCTACGCCTTCACAGGGCAGGGCATATCGATGGCAAAAGGGGAGGTTATGTTCCTCATAAACAAGACCAATCCCGATTGGTGGTCCGTACGCAAAGCGGACCGCTCGGACGGGTTCGTACCCGCCAACTACGTCCGGGAGATCGAGCCACGAGTCGTGCCGGTAAGTTGAGTGGCGAGATTGGGTGAGATTGAGTGAGATCTTGTGAGATTTTTTAGTCAGTAGTGCAGGTTTTTGAGATTGAGTGAGATTTATCGAGATTTTGTGAGGTTAACTGAGATTGAGTGAGTTGGAATGAGATTGACTGAGGTTAAATGTGATTGATTGAGATCTTGTGAGATTTTTTAGTGAGTAGTGCAGGGATTTTTCAACTTTGATAAAAGAAGTGAAAATTCTTGATTGACTCTCGAAAAATGTCAGTCGGTGATATTTTTGCATCCCGTTGGCGAAGGGCGACGTTATGTTCCTCATAAACAAGACCATACAGACCATAAAGAAGATTAGTGAGGTTTGAGTGAGATTAGGTGTGATTAAGTAAGATTATATGAGATTGAGTGAGATTAAGTTAGTTTAAGTGAGATTAGAGAGAATACGAATTTTGTATTTCGTACTTTTGACGTGACAACGTCTTAAATTAGGTTGAGCTGGGAGTCACTTATGAAAAAGTGTAACGCTCGGTAACGTTACGATGACGTCATACTATTTTTTATAGTTTTTTTCGCCAATAGGTACCAGGGGAGCATAAATAAAAGCCGGTATAGCGTGCAATAAATAAAAGAAAATTGTACTGATTTATGAAATTTGAATACCCTTCTGTAAACTATGAGAAATCGATCAAGTTTTTTATAGTTTTTTTCGCCAATAGGTACCAGGGGAGCATAAATAAAAGCCGGTATAGTGTGCAATAAATGAAAGAAATTTGTACTGATTTCATTTTGACGTGACAACGTCTTATAAATTGGTTTGCCGGGTGACACTTCAAGAAACTGCGTTACGCTCCGCTCACGTTATGCGCTCACAATGAGAGCGAGTGAGAGGCACGCGTTCCTTCCACTCGGGCATGGTTAGCCCGCCTAAGAGCGAGAGAGACAGACATTAAAAGTGAAAGTTACTATTATTTCATCCTTCTTCCTACTATACGAATGAATATTCACTTTAAAATTATTTTACCACTCAAAGTCGTTGTCACGTAAAACTTTCGCCCGTATACCGACTTTACAGGCAACCAGTTTTTTTAAAAGAGTTTTTGAAGAGTGTGCCTTATTGCAGGTGCAAGTCCGTCGTCCGGAGAAAGTGCGCGCAGTGCAGCGAGTGAAGAAGACGGTGCTGGTGAAGCAGGTGGTGGCGGTGAAGCGCGGCCGGCCGGCGCGGCGGACCCGCGCGGCGCCCGCGCGCCCGACGCCCGCCGTCGCGGACAGGATACAGGCCATCACCAAGGACTATGGTTGGTTATTACACAGGTTTTGTAACCTCATTGTCAGATAGGCTAACGTCTGCCGTCGTGGACAGAATACAGGACATTACCAAGGATTGTGGTAGGTTATGCGACGATAGGTGGCGCTAGGGCGCTATAGATGGCACTAGTGCGCTTTAGGTGGCGCCAGGACGCTACAGATGGTAAGTAGTTCAGCTGTTCGACGATAGGTGGCGCTAGGGCGCTACACCAGCCGCCTTAGCACAACAGGGCGCGTGTAGATACGCGTGACATAGACTATACCTGTCACTGTCTAACTAGAGACGTCAGGGAATGACGGGTAGACTAAACCGCGCGCGACGTGACTAGAGCGTGTTGCCGTGGTAAGCCTACAGGTTAGTAGTTCGGCTGTTCGACGATAGGTGGCGCTAGGGAGCTACATAAGGCAAGTAGTTCCGCTTTTCAACGATAGGTGGCGCTATGGGTGGCGCTAGGGCGCTACACCAGGTTAGTAGTTCAACCATTCAACAATAGGTAGCGCTAGGGCACTACACCAGGTAAGTAGTTCGGCTGTTCGACGATAGGTGGCGCTAGGGCGCTTCACCAGGTAAGTAGTTCGGCCGTTCGACGATAGGTGGCGCTATGCTATACACTAGTGAAGCAGGTGGTGGCGGTGAAGCGCGGCCGGCCGGCGCGGCGGACGAGAGCGGCGCCCGCGCGCCCGACGCCCGCCGTCGCGGACAGGATACAGGCCATTACGAAAGACTATCACCATAGAGGATAGAACCTATAGAGAAACAATGTTCGCAACCCCGGTCCGCAAATAGTTTGTTGATTTCAACATACTAAACGTCACCGTCACTGTCACAGAAACTGTACAGAGTCAATAACCGTAGAGAAAAAGGCACTAGCGTTACGCGCGATCTTGGACCGGCCAATAAGAGCACAGCGATCACTTCAATTGTTTTGCGGAATAATTTCCGAACAACCAAGATGACATTAGTACTCTATAGGTTCTATCCTCAATGGCTATCACACAGGTTTTTGTAAGCAGCAGTGCAGCGAGTAAAGAAGACGGTGCTAGTTTGGGGAAAGACTCCATTAGAGAGATCTCGGACAGGATCCTGGACGGCTAGCCCAGCGGTTAGAGAACCTGACTGTGAAGCTTGAGGTCCCGGGTTCGATCCCCGGTCGGGGCAGATGTTTGTATGATGAATACGAATGTTTGCTTTCGAGTCTTGGATGTTTATCTATATATAAGTAAGTTTATACGTTGTCTAGTATCCATAACACAGGGTTTCCTAGTTTGGGACTAGATGATTGGTGTAAATATTTTCCAGTGATATTTATTTATTTATTATTTATTATTCATTACCAAAGATTATGGTAGGCTGTGACATATTTTATTGTGTTGACTGTAATTTTGTGTGTCGTGAGTAGCAGAATTTCGGCCGCAAAAATTCTGCCTCATTCGGTTTCATACAAAAATGCAGTTGGTGCCACACGACGACCTGAAATGAGTTGTAAATTCAGTTGAACGTAAAATAAGTGACCGAAAATACGTGACTCACAGCTCACAAAATTACGCTCGTTTGGCTTCACGCTAATCTGAGATACTGAAGAAAGAAAGACAGTGACCCGATTTCAGGTTTCTACTTAAAATTTTGATATGTTTAGAGCCCGAAATATACTAATAAAATACGCATTAAACTTCGTTAGCGGGATGTAGGATTATTATTCGTAATAATACAAATTTTAATTTGGTTCTATTTAATTTTATTAATTTTTGACAAGAATTTGGTGCCATTGTAAACTTCTATTTAAAAAAAAAAATGAGCGTAATAATTAACACTTTCAGACGAGTTGCTAACGCTCTCGGCGGCGCGGCGCGCTCAGCTCGAGGACGCTATCAAGCTGTACAGCTTCTTCGCTGAGTGCGACGACTTCGACAAGTGGATCAAGGACAAGGAGCGGATGCTGCGGTCTGAGGATGCCGAGGACAGCGTGGACACGGCTAAGAGGAAGTACGAGGTGGGTGACACTATTTTATGTTCGTTTATTTTAGCGATATCACGAACATCTTATGAACATTCGTATTATGATGCAAATGTGTGCAGGTCGTCTTGTCTCGCTCGCTCGATGTTGATATTTTTGATTTTGCTAAAAAAAATACGATAAATTTCACTGTACAGTTACAGTTACAATGTTTATTTTGTGATACTAACTTTTTTTGTTAGATTTCATAAAAAAAATAGTCTGTTGTATTTCAAATTTCTTTTTCAAACTTTCGGTTTCGCATTCGAACATTGGCGTCTTGGACCCCGCCTTTTGATATGCAACGCGTAAATTAACATATCACAGCTGTATATGTATTTAGAAAAAAATGTGTCAATAAGTTTTTTGCGTCGCATTCTTGGTAATGATGGTCTTTCCGAGACTCGAAAATGACGCGTAAAAGTGCTCTTAAGAGTATTTTTGCATAAAGTTTTGAATTTTTCATTTTAATTACATAGAATGTTAAAACCCCCAGAAATTCGTAACGGACCTGTCAGCCGCCTCTAAGCGTCTTGAGCACATCGACTCCGCTGCTGAAGAACTGGTGGCCACCGCGCACGGCCAGGCCAGCAAGGCGGCGGCCAGGCGCCAGCAGCTGCGCCAGCAGTGGGACAGGCTGCTGCGGCTGAAGCAGCAGAAGGAGAAGAGTCTGGAAGGGGCTTCCAGGTCAGTAAGAGTAGCTCTGTCACTTTTTAGAAGATTAGCTGTGCTGCAGAAAGAGAAGAGTCTGGAAGGAGCTTCCAGGTTAGCGGTAAGACTACTTAGCTCTGCCAGCTCTGGCTAGCTGTGTCAGCTCTGGCGAGCTTTGTCAACACTTTATAGAAGGCTAGCTTAGTCAGCATTGACTAGTTCTGTCAGCACTATCTAGCTGTGTCAGCACTGTCTAGCTCTGTCAGCAGTGACTGGTTGTGCCAGCTCTGTCTAGCTCTGTCAGTACTGATTAGCTGTGACAAGCTGTGTGCTGTGGCCACCGCGCACGTTCAGGCCAGCAAGGCGGCGGCCAGGCGCCAGCAGCTGCGCCAGCAGTGGGACAGGCTGTTAAGGTTGAAGCAACAGAAGGAGAAGAGTCTTGAAGGAGCTTCCAGGTTAGCATTTTATAGAGGAATCTGTGTCATTTTGTAGAAGACTAGCTCTGTCACTTTAGAAGACTAGCTGTGCTGCAGAAGGAGGAGAGTCTGGAAGGGGCGTCCAAGTTAAGTTAGGTTAGGTTAGCTAGCTTAGTCAGCACTGCTTAGCTCTGGTAGCACTGTCTAGCTCTGTCTAGCTCTGTCAGTACTGATTAGCTGTGACAAGCTGTGTGCTGTGGCCACCGCGCACGGCCAGGCCAGCAAGGCGGCGGCCAGGCGCCAGCAGCTGCGCCAGCAGTGGGACAGGCTGTTAAGGCTGAAGCAGCAGAAGGAGAAGAGTCTGGAAGGGGCTTCCAGGTTGGTAGTTTGTAGAAGAGTAGCTTTTTCTGCTCTTTATGCGAGACTAGCTATGCCATTTTATATAAGACTAGCTGCAGCAGCGGTGGGATAGGTTACTATGGTTGAAGCAGCAGAAGGAGAAGAGTCTGGAAGGGGCGTCCAGGTTAGCAGTTTATAGAGGACTAGATGTGTCACTTTATAGAAGTCGTGGGACTTTGTCTGCGTGGAAAAGTGACGCATAGCATTTTTATTCGCCCTTTCAACCATTTTTTCGCATTATGAAGTAGCCTATGTCCCTTATCGGGCTTTAGACTATGGGCGCTTGTGCACTACCATGAATTTTCAGTTCCGGCCGTCCGGTTTTTCAAGGTCTGTCGCGCCGTCCCGCTCACGTCAATACAATTTAATGGAAGAGCAAGCGAGACGAGAACTCAATGAAAAAGCCGGACCGTAAAATTCATGGTAGTGCACAAACGCCCTTTCTGTGTATAAAATTTAATTTAAGTTCAGTAGTTTGTGCATGAAAGCATAATAAGATAAATCCGCTTTTGTACTTCGCAATCTGAATTGTGATTTTTTGTGTTCTTTTGTACAACAAAGTGTTTATTTACTTTTTAACTATTCACTCACTCACACGCTCCGCCACTTACAAAATCGCTCATTCACCCAGTCACTCATTTACTCAATTACTCATTCACTCACTCGACCGTTTACTCACTCATTCGCTTGATTGTTTACTCACCAAATCACTCATTAACGCACTCACTCTTTGCTTACTCAATCGATCGTTAATTCGCTCAATCACTAACTTACTCACTCACTTATTTGATGACTCACTCACGTGCTCACTTATACACTTACTCAAGTGGCTTCGTGTGCTCTACCTTCTCTATATAAGAATGCAGGTGTGTTTATATTATTTACCAACTTATTTCCCCTCTTCTAGCGTGGAGCTCTTCAGCCGGACCTGCGACGAAGCCCTAGACTGGATGGGGGAGAAGGAGCAACAGCTGGCGGCGTCCGGGGCTCCCGCGGCGGACCTGCGCACGGTCCAAGCGCTCCAGCGGCGCCACGCGCAGCTCGAGAGGGAGCTGGAGCCGCTGCGGGAGAAAGTGCACACCGTGAGCCTGCTGGCTGACGAGTGAGTGGATATCCTGGTCTACTGGTCTACTGGCTCGGTCTACTGGTCTACTGGTCCGGTCTACTGGTCTACTGGCCCGGTCTACTGGTATAATGGCCTGGTCTACTGGCCCGGGCTACTGATTTACTGGCCCGGGCTACTGGTCTACTGGCCTGGTCTACTGGCCCGGTCTACTGGTCTACTGGCCTGGTCTACTGGCCCGGGGTCTACTGGTCTACTGGCCTGGTCTACTGGCCCGGGCTACTGGTGGTCTACTGGTCTACTGGTGGCGCCACGCGCAGCTAGAGAGGGAGCTGGAGCCGCTGCAGGAGAAAGTGCACACCGTGAGCCTGCTGGCCGACGAGTGGATACCCTGGTCTACTGGCCCGGTCTACTGGTCTACTGGTGGTCTACTGGTCTACTGGCCTGGTCTAGTGGTCTTCTGGCCCGGTTTACTGGTCTACTGGCCCGGTCTACTGGTCTACTGGTGATCTACTGGTCTACTGGTGGCGCCACGCGCAGCTCGAGAGGGAGCTGGAGCCGCTGCGGGAGAAAGTGCACACCGTGAGCCTGCTGGCCGACGAGTGAGTGGATATCCTGGTCTACTGGTCTACTGGCCCGGTCTACTGGTCTACTGGCCTGGTCTACTGGTCTACTGGTGGTCTACTGGTCTACTGGTGGCGCCACGCGCAGCTCGCGAGGGAGCTGGAGCCGCTGCGGGAGAAAGTGCACACCGTGAGCCTGCTGGCCGACGAGTGAGTGGATATCCTGGTCTACTGGTCTACTGGCCCGGTCTACTGGTCTACTAGCCTGGTCTACTGGTCTACTGGTGGTCTACTGGTGGCGCCACGCGCAGCTCGAGAGGGAGCTGGAGCCGCTGCGGGAGAAAGTGCACACCGTGAGCCTGCTGGCCGACGAGTGAGTGGATATCCTGGTCTACTGGTCTACTGGCCTGGTCTACTGGTCTACTGGTGGCACCACGCGCAGCTCGAGACGGAGCTCGAGACGGAGCTGGAGCCGCTGCGGGAGAAAGTGCACACCGTGAGCCTGCTGGCCGACGAGTGAGTGGATATCCTGGTCTACTGGTCTACTGGCCCGGTCTACTCGTCTACTGGCGGTCAACTGGTCTACTGGTGGCGCCACGCGCAGCTAGAGGGAGCTGGAGCCGCTGCGGGAGAAAGTGCACACCGTGAGCCTGCTGGCTGACGAGTGAGTGGATATCCTGGTCTACTGGTCTTCTGGCCCGGTCTACTGGTCTTCTGGCCCGGTCTACTGGTCTACTGGCCCGGTCTACTGGTATAATGGCCTGGTCTACTGGTCTACTGGCCCGGTCTACTGGTCTACTGGCCCGGTCTACTGGTGGTCTACTGGTCTACTGGCCCGGTCTACTGGCTGGTGGTCTACTGGTCTACTGGCCCGGTCTACTGGTGGTCTACTGATCTACTGATCTACTGGCCCGGTCTACTGGTGGTCGACTGGTCTACTGGCCCGGTCTACTGGTGGTCTACTGATCTACTGGCCCGGTCTACTGGTGGTCGACTGGTCTACTGGCCCGGTCTACTGGTCTACTGGTCTTGTGGCCCGATCTACTGGTCTTCTGGCCTGGTCTACTGGCCCGGTCTACTCGTCTACTGGCGGTCTACTGGACTACTGGTCCGGTCTACTGGCCTGGTCTACTGGTCTACTGGCTTGGTCTACTGGTCTACTGGTGATCTACTGGTCTACTGGCCCGGTCTACTGGTCTGATGGCCCGGTCTACTGGTCTACTGGCCTGGTCTACTGGCCCGGTCTACTGGTGGTCTACTGGTCTACTGGCCCGGTCTACTGGTCTTCTGGTGTAAGCAGCAATAGCTGGCGGCGTCCGGGGCTCCCGCGGCGGAACTGCGCACCGTGCGTTGGTTCATCGTGTGCCAAAGTAATTTGGCGGATCGGAGGGTCATTTCGTATTGGTATATTCAGCCTTCATAACACTTTGTCAGGCGGTTACTTTTATATCAACTGTTGTAGTCACCAAAACCCAATTACTACATAAACGAAATTTTAAAAAAACTTAGATGTAGCTTCAAAGTAAAAGTTTTATTTTGAAGTGCATTGATGTAGGGTCTGACTGACAAACGACATTTTTTTTTTACTCAGCATTGAAGTTTTCCAAAGTAGTAAAAATGGAACGTGTTATGGAGTTATCAAAAACTATGCATCCAGAACATCTTTGGTGTATACCTCGTCCGCCGTATAAAATGACAAGAAAACCAATTCGTACTCCTATATTTATTCCATCAGGGTTCAATCTTATTTCCTTTTTTTCACGCAGTCTCCTAAAATGGCTACAGACTCACAGGTAACCTATAGTGCTTGGAAAACTACCACAGCTCATACAAACTCAATCAGTCATACTTTGCGTAGGTCCATATTAAGGTAAACGTCCCTGTGCTCGACACTGACCCAATACATGGCACTTGCAACCTTGTCATAGTAAGACAGGTGACAGATGGGTGTCATCTACTGGGCGTTAAGGCGTCGAGCATTGGTACATTTCCCTTACAATCATATGGATAATTTTGCTCTGCGAGATAGTCAAATTAGGTAGTTGTCATTTAAAATTGGTATTAATTTTATAATGTAAACATTTTAGCGCTATCACCGGATATGCTTGATTCTCGAAGTTTTTTTTTTATCGCAGATACTAAAGTATCATTGCTTGGAAAGTAGTGCTGTGGCCTGTGCCTCCACTATCGAACGTTAAAATATTTTCAATAAAACCTTACCCATTTAAGGAACGCTGTATATCTTTCTCCTTCCTTCAGTGTGAAATCCCAATATCCTACGGAGCGTGCGAACGTCGAAGCTCGCCAGAAAGAGATACAATCAGTGTGGGAGCAGTGCCGCGCGCGCGCTGCAGAGCGGCGGTCGAGGCTGGAGAGCGCGGTCGGCCATCAGATCTTCCAGCGAAGCGCTTCCATGCTGGATGATTGGATACAGGTAAATGTTGCTCAGAAATACCTAAAACTGCGTCTAATTAACTTGTTTTCAGCCTTAGGACGTCTATTTCTGAACATAGGCCTCCCCTTTAGACTTCCAGAGGCTCGAAAATGACGTGTAAAAGTGCTCTTAGAAGCCTATTTGCTTCAATAAAGTTTTGAATTTTATTGTGCTTGCTCGTCCGTGGTCTCTACTCAAGCACTTTTCGGTCGGTCATCTGCTCAACGTGCATGGCCTGCCCATTGCCACTTCAACTTGCTAATCCGGTGGGCTACATGGGCTACTTAAGTTCGTCTTCGGATCTCCTCATTTCTGATTCAATCGCTTAGAGACACCCCGAGTTTAGCCCTCTCCATAGCTCTTTGAACAACTTTGAGCTTTGAAATGAGGCCGATAGTGAAAGACCACGTTGTGGTGCTGTAATCTTATATCTTTTAGTTACATTATTTATAACTCAAGAACGGCTGAACAGATTTGGCTGAAAATTGGTGGGGAAGCAGCTTAGGAGACGGATATAGGATAGTTTTTATCCCGTTCCCGGGGGATGTAACATAATACATAGCATGACGTTAGACTCGGACAAAAACTTCATAGGGCGCTGCGCAGACGACAGATTTTTGTGCGATCGAGTCTGCGGTGCAATAAAAATTCTGAATGTAAACTGTCTGCGCGCTATTCAGAGATTTTATTGCTCCGCAGACTCGATCGCACAAAAGTCTGTCGTCTGCGCAGCGCCTATACTGAACAAAGTTCGCCTGGTTTGCTATTTTTTATATTTTACGTTATAATACTAATAAATATTTATTTACGGAATGATGTTGGTCCACAGAAAGTTCACGAGCAGCTAGCACAAGAAGCGACCGCCAAAGACGTGGCCACGGCAGAGAGTCTGCTCAAAGAACATCGCGAGCTGGAGGATGACATCAAGACGCACGACGACGAGTGAGTACATTTTAAACAAAACTATGAGTAAAACATGCTAGAAGTGGCCACGAAACTTGAAATCGTTTATTCTGTGTAGCGTTTCGTACGCTTTGCCTACCGAGCACAGCGAATACAGGAGTGATTTTTATTTATTTTTATTTATGAATGAATGAACTATGAGTGTGTACATTGGCTCTTGTTTCTCATAAAATTTGCCATAATGTAGTAGCATTTGGTATCATTATTGCAATCGAAAGAGATTTTTTTATTTGTTGTCTACGTATAATAAGTTGGGTTAGGTTGATGATATTATCTATTGAAAAAAAAAATCTTTTTTCTTTCCGTAACCAAATTGTGGACGTTTTAGAAACAGGTCAGGTCAAGAGTACACGTAACCGACGAGCATGTCTGAAGAGACTAATGAATGTGGACGAAGCAAAAGCAATATAGGCGTGATTGTGTATCATAGAGGAAAAAACCACTAGAGAGACAATGTTGGACACCCAATCCCGCAAACCTTTAGTGGATTGTCACCTACAAAAGTCACCGTCACTGACACAGAAACTGCACAGAGCCAATAACCGTAGAGAAAAAAGGCACTAGCGTTACGCGCGATTTTGGGCCGGCCAATAAGAGCACAGCGATCGCTGCAATGGTTTGGCGGAATCGTCTCCGAACAACCAAAATGAAATTAGAACTCTAGTGGATTTTTCCTCTATGTAGTGTATTAAAGGAGGTATAAAATGTGTGTCTGTCTGTCCCAGGTTCAAGGAGGTGATCGGCCTGGGCCGCCAGCTGGTGGGCAACAACCCGGCGCTGGCCGACGTGGCCGAGCGCGTTCAGCATCTGGAAGCCGAACAGAAAGCAGTCAAGAAAGGTACGAAGTTCCACTTCACAGTTTACGCTGGCTGGAGTTAGTGAAAGGCAGTGATGGCAATTTAGCGACTTTGCCGGTAGAAATAAGGACTTTTACTCAAGTCCTTGCGACTAAAAAAATATGGATATTCCACGTTTTGTTGCCGACACCTGCCAATTTAACATGCTCGCGTTATGCATACTTATGTATTATTTGGGAGCTAAATCGGTGTCGATGGTGGTCCGCGAACTATTCCGCGATGTTTTGGCGCTTCGCGCCTGGATTTCATACTAACCTAACCTAATAATAATAAATACATGGTAACAACGAAACTGAGTTTTTAAATTATGCATAGTGACATTTATACCAAATAATTATTAGCCCAAACAATAGTATGCGTAATGTGTATTCGGCCAATACAAATTAGTGCAAATGAAATTATGCTATTAGCGTAGTATGCCAAAAAAGTATTAGGCCAAAGTATTATTATGCGAAAGTACTGTTATGCCAAAATTAATTATGCCAAATCAATGATGCGAAACAATAATAGTCTAAATAAAATTATGCATTCCAAGGGGAAAAAAATGCTGGAAGAGGCCACGTAACGTGAAATAGTCACGCTTCTGTCTACGTACGGTTTAGTGTGCTCTGCCTACCCTGTTCAGGCAATGGGAATTAGAAATACAATTAGATTTTTTTTGTTGTTTAACCGTGTTACATAGGCAGACGTTACATATTGCATTTCGGGTGTATTGCGTTAAAATTAGATGTCATCCAGCATTTTCAATTAATTAGGAAGCTCATTAAAAGGAATACAGGCGTGATGTATGTTTGTATGTGAATCTTATGCACGTATATTATTACTTATTTACGTACTAGCTTTCCGCCCGCGGCTTCGCCCGCGTGGAACTCTGTTATATTGCGGTATAAAGCACAACTATAAGAAAACTTCTCGTTTCAAACGACACACAGCGCCATCGATCTATCATCTATCGATCGATATCGATCTATCATCGATTGATATCGATCTATCAAGCAAACTATATTTTTGTTTTCCCTCGGGAACATCATTTTTTTTCCGGGATAAAAAGTACCCTATTATTTAATCCGGACTTCTATCTATATGTCTGCAAAATTTCAAAGCAATCGGTTCGGTAGTTACGGCGTTAAAGCGGAACAAACAAACAAACAAACAAACTCACTTTCTGACTTATAATATTAGTAAGGATAAGGATAGTAAGGATTTCATTCTTATAACGTTGTAAATATTTTGATGTATGTATATGTATATTTCCTCTTTCTTTAATATGAATATTTTGTTGTTGTACTGTACTTCAACACACTCCATATAGCCTTTCTGTTTTGTCGGTGTCAATAATCAAGTTTCCTCTCTGACTCTCGAAGGTTGGCTGTAAGAGATCCCTTAAGGGATAAGTCGGCCTTTGTACTTCGCCATTTCATTTGTATATGAGTTTTTTTTGTATTTCGTGTTTTTTTCCTATTGTACAATAAAGTGTTTACTTACTTACTTACTTATTCTGTGCCAAGCTTGTCTCTTCCTAATCTTCTCGTGTCCCCCAGGCTGGCAAGAGAAGGAGGCGTTCCTGCGCGAGCTGGTAGAGCTGCAGGCGTTCAACAGGGAGGCCGACCAGATCGACGCGTCCAGCGGCGCGCACGAGGCTTACTTAGAGTACAGCCAGAGCGGGGTGAGTCCCACAGCGTTATTAGAGCGAAGTCCCATAGATATATTTCGGTGGAACTAGAGGGGGTGAGTCCCATAAACAAAATGGTAGGTCCAGAGGGTGGGACAAGTTCCACAGAAATAATAGAGAGGATCTAGTGGGGGGTGAGTCCCACAAATGTATTAGGGTGGATCTAGCGGGGGAGTTCTACAGACAAATTAGGGTGGATCTAGAGGTGGAGTCCCATAAACATGTTAAAGCAGGTCCAGAGGGAGGGAGTTCTACATACATATTAGGGTAGATCTAGAGGGGGAAGTTCTACAGGCATATTAAGGTGGATCTATAGGGGGGGGGGGAGTTCTACAGACATGTTAGTGTTGATGTAGATGGGAGAGGCCCACATACATTAGGGCAAATCTGGAGGGGGAGGGGGAGTCATAGTTACATTGAGGATAGAACCTATAGAGTACTAATGTCATCTTGGTTGTTCGGAAATTATTCCGCAAAACAATTGAAGTGATCGCTGTGCTCTTATTGGCCGGTCCAAGATCGCGCGTAACGCTAGTGCCTTTTTCTCTACGGTTATTGGCTCTGTACAGTTTCTGTGACAGTGACGGTGACGTTTAGTATGTTGAAATCAACAAACTATTTGCGGACCGGGGTTGCGAACATTGTTTCTCTATAGGTTCTATCCTCTATGCATAGTTATGACCTATGCTAAATATTGGGATTAACAATGCCCTCCACCCTGATCCATGTCACTTCTTGAGCGTAATCATGCCCGCCTCTGAGCCAGATTGAAAATGCAATAAATCTTTCCTTGTGTCATGATGTGATATGCTTTGGCCCATAGCTCTTGGGTGCGGTCCCATAGCTCAGAGTCACTTGTCCTAGACATGGGCGTAGCCAGGGGGGTTTTGGGGGTTCAAACCCGTCCCGAAAAGTTCAAGCTCCCGTACAACAATCGTGGTTTTTTTGTGTCCGACTCGCACTTGGCCGATTTTTTTTTCGTCAAAAAAATTTAATCCTGGCTACGCCCGTGGTCCTAGAGGCTTCTGAAAATGACTATCTCCCGCGTTCTCCCATGCTAAGCTTACTGATAAAACCCTCATTGGTTGCAGGCGTCGGTGGACGAAGCATCAGCACTCCTGAAGCGTCACGAAGAACTGGAGGCGCGCCTGACCGCGCAGGACGAGCGGCTGCAAGCGCTGCACGCGCGGGCCAATGCCCTTGCGCAGAAGGGCCACCACGCCAAGCCACAGTCAGTATAGCATCATCATCATCCAGCCTATACACGTCCCAGTGCAGGGCACAGGCCTCCTCTCAGTATGAGAGGGCTTGGGCTATAGTTCCCACGCGGGCCCAGCGCGCATTGGGAACTTCACACACAACATTGAATTCTTCGTCGCTGTGTGCAGGTTTCCTCACGATGTTTTAGCACGTGGTAAATATCAAATTCGATACCGCACATTAATTCCGAAAAATTCAGAGGTGTGAGCCTGGGGTTCGAATCCGCGACCCGCGGCTTGAGAGGCCACATGTCGGACCGCTAGGCTGCCACGGCTCTTCAGCTATGCCAGACGTCCTAATCTTGAAGGGACGTCACGATTTGTACAAGCTTTTATTTTAACTTCACATTTGTATGTTGTATGTTTACAAGGCTTACAAGGAAGCTTTGAACCACTTCCAATAGACCGATTAGTAACTTGGATGACAATACAATATTCCGATAGTGAACTTCTAGTGGCCCAGCCGGGACTGTCTCCGATGGACGGAACTCTTCAACGGTTGGTCTGATTGACTTGAAATCTGGTGCACATAATTTAGGGTAAATGACAATGAAGTACAGTCGGCAAAAAAAGCTTGTATCGAAAATGAATTTTTTGTTGGTTAGCTTATTTAAATAACACCCTCTTTTCTTCACAAATAATGTAAGCTAACCTATCCTCCCCGCAGCATCGAGACCCGTATGGCGGCGGTGGCGGCCCGCCGCGACGCCGTGAAGAAGGCCGCGGCGGAGCGCAGGCGCGCGCTACTCGCTAACCTGTCACACCAACAGGTAATGTTAAAAGTGTATAATAATGCTCGTAGAACTGACGGCCGTTGGGGCGGAAAGGTTCTAGAGTGGCGTCCACTTACCGGCCGGCGCAGCGTGGGTAGGCCCCCCGCAAAGTGGACCGATGACTTGGTGCAAGTCGCGGGAAGCCGCTGGATGTGGGCAGCGCAGGACCGGTCATTGTGGAGATGCTTGGGGGAGGCCTATGTCCAGCTGTGGACGTCTGTCGGCTGATAATGATAATGAATGATGTATAATAATAGTCATTTCTGTGACTGCTGTATACCTAAAGGCCGATCGCGGTGCACAGCTAAATTCGAGCCTTGACCCGCTGCGATCTATCTCTGTCACACGCGTGCCATATTGCCCTCACGCTCGCACTTGAGCACTCGAATTTCGCTGTGCTCTGCGACCGACTTTTAGTAATACAATCGTGTTTTTTTTGTGAAATTCGCCTCATCGGTTAATTTAATACATCACACACGTGTGCTCATGTATGATTATGCACAGTCACATGGTTACACTACTGTATTAACATTAATTTTATAATTCTGAAAGATATTTGAATGGTCATTCTGACGCACACGTTTGAACGGTACCAGGATTATTACGTAATGTTATGGATGGATACATGACATCTCCAACTGTATGTAATAACGTGACACGTTTTTGACAGTTCCTGGCATCAACGGAGGAGCTGCAGGCTTGGATCCAGGACAAGACGAGAACAGCAAAAGACCAGAGTTACAGGTGACTTAACATACCTTTATCATGTATCCTGTGTCACAAAATACGTATTGAAGTCAATGAACTACTAACAAATACTATGGATTCAAAGTCCGAAATAAATTATTTGAATTTGAATTTGAAAGAAATGTGCTAAGTTATATGTACAGTATGTGCCCCCACTTACCTATCCAGGCAATTCGGTGTTTTGAACGCGCACCACCACCAATACAAAGCTTGTCTAACTATTTTTAGCAAAATCAAAATGAGGTAGTTCATGATATTAATATTTCGCTAAAAATAGTTAGACAAACTTTGTATTAGTAGTGGTGCGCGTTCAAAACACCGAATCGCCTGGATAGGTAAGTGGGGGCACATACTGTACTCTTTTATACCTACGCTCGGTAGTCGCCCTAGAGTTTCAATTATGGCACATGCACATAGAACTGTCATCGTAGTGGTACACGTATATAAACCCCATTCTGTACATTAGACTTAAAGGTCATATCCTCACACATTTTGAAGTAAACTCGAGGCGTCACTGTAAATGGTGACACCATTTGTTTTGAGAACATTAATAAGTGTTATTCCAATAATGATTTCCAGTTTTACCTTTGGATTTCTGAGAATAATTCAAAATTTCTCCGTTATAAGTTTAATCTTAAATTGAACGAACATTTAGTACATACATACATACATATTCTCATGCCTGTATTCCCAAGAGGGGTAGGCAGAGCACATGAATTCAAAAAAATCCAGTGCCACGTTTAGCAATTTCAGGGTATTTAACATTTAGTAGTTTGATTTATTATTAATAATAAGTAAAACATTTCTGTATCACCATTTTGATTTCGCCCTGTACCATCGTGAACAGGGATTGTTGCGCCACTTACCTATGTTTGTAACTTGGTCGTGTAATACTGATCCAATAGCTGACATCTAGTCGATCGCATCGGTCATTGATTACACGTCTAAATTGCGAACAGTGGCAAGTGGCTCAACAATCCCGGTTCGTGACTGTACGTATGTCTATTGTTTTATTAATCGTGTAATCGTAACAGGGACTTGGCGAATTTGGAGCGCAAGCTGCAAAAGCATGAAGCGTTCGAGGCGGAGTTGCAGGCCAACGAGAAACAACTACGAAATGTTGAGAGCGTAAGTACACGTGGTTGTGTATTGTTTTTAGAAAAAATATAATATCTCCAAGAAAAGGATCATGGGCAAAATGGGTGTAGCACCAACAGCCTTGAAACCAGTATCATTAAAAAGGTATAAAATTATACATAATTTCTTACTATGACCACAAATACCTAGGTCACCGGAGAACAAAGATATGGGCGGGTAAATATTCGGGCGTTTGAACCGCTGTCATTATTCTCAACACTTTTTTTATCAGATACTGTTGGATATTTGTATATAATAGTCTAGTATGTACCTATTTGCAAGACATAGACACTATATGACACACTTATAATACCAATTTCTAAATAAATGTAATAAAAAAAGTGTTGAGAACAATGACAGCGGTTCAAACGCCCAAATATTTACCCGGGCACATTTATACAAATAAAATATTATCACCGCAAAATGCTTATTACCCTATTTTACAACATATGTCTGTAGGCAGGTAGTTTCGATGCCAAAATAATTCTAATAAGGTACCCATCTTGTATGTATGTATGTATGTATGTATCACTTTATTTGCGTAGATACATGCATACATACAATCACGCCTGCGTTCCCAAATGGGGTAGGCAGAGCACACGAAACGTGACATAGACCAAACCATGATTATGACTACACGCTTCGTAGCCACTTCTAGCATAGTTTTATTTGCGTAGATGTGCCATATCTTTGTTCTCCGGTGAGCTAGGTATTTGTGGTCATAGTAAGAAATTATGTACAATTTTATACCTTTTTAACGATACTAGTTTCAACGCTGTTGGTGCTACACCCATTTTCTATACAAAAGTGCCCATGATCCTTATAGATGCTGTATGAAAACTATCGTTGGATTCAGCGTAAAATATTTTTTTTTAATTACATGTCGATGAAAGTTATTACATTTGGGTCATTGTCATAACCCTAAAAAAACATGTCAATTTGTAATATATAAGACATTTTTAATAATTGCATTCAATTTATATCATAACTATAAAGTACAGGAAACGTACTAGACTATACTATATCATATTTTCTATAAATGTAATTATTTGTTTAGTTTATCACCACAAATGTAACTGAAAGTCCACTTCGGTGGACTGTCCGGATACCACCTGTTAATAGAATGTGGCTTTAAAAAAATACATCTCTTTTATTATTGTACAAAAATGCCATTTTCTCCTAATCTATGTATGATTTCCATTTAATATTAATAGGATTTAAAAAATTAGATGGAAATAAAACACATTTTTTGCATCATTGAATCTTGTCACAACATTTTTTGTCTTTTTGGTGGACATTACTTTAAATTCTAGAAAAATTAGGGAAATGTCAAATGAATAGACCGGGACATAATAATTTAACTCATTCACTATCGTACTATCCCTGTTAGCAGCCATTTTGCCGTGACTTGTGCGCAGCAGACGATATTGTTGTGTTAACAAGAATATTTTTGGTGGTGTCAATGTTGAATTGTCTTTCCGGTTACTGCTGTATTTTGTAAGTACATCGCTATAAATCCACCAAACGTTTTTAATAATTAGTTAAGCAATCAAACATTGTAAATATGCCTTGCCTTTTGAATAATCCTTTAAATGGCTGGTGTTGTGAATGATATTGCGGAAAAAGTCCATTCGGTGGACGTCTTTTTGGTGGACTTTTTGTACACCCAAACGATAAATGATTGTATTTTGATTAATTTCTTGTACTGTGGTTTAATGTTTTATTATAACTTTAAAAACTAGCTTCTGGTTCTTTTTTTATTTTATCCGTAAATGACTAGTGACTGAATAGTGAATGATTAAACGTAAATTCTGTAAAGGTAAAAAAAACTTTAGAAGATTTAACAAAAACATACAAAATAAAGCTTTGAAGGAAAAATGGAATGATGCACGACGATGCAGAAAAAGAATCAATATACAAAAAGAAACTTAAAAGTACATCGCACGCAAAATACCGCCTTCGATTCCAGTTATTTTAGTACCATGAAATGGGTGAACGTATTGCAGTAAAAAACAGAATAATGTTGAAAGCAAAGAAACTTACTTACTTAGAAAGAAGTTGATGACTTCAGAATGCATCAACCATTAAAAATTAGAGAGTGCAGTCTGTTTGTTGATTGAAAAAAATGTTCATAAAAGTATACAATTTTTGGACGTATATTCTGAAAGTTCGGATACGTCAACGTTAAAACCAGGAAGAGCCACCAAACCCCCACTTTCATACATGCTTCTTGAAGACTTAAAGGCTTCCTAGTCTTCGGAGGACGAAGGCATATTCTGTCCACCGAAAAGAGTTGTCATTTCGGTAGACAGACATAAAATATTTTTTATATACTTTTTGAATGTATTTACGTGTCTGATTGTTCATGATTATGAGAATATATCATGAACGTTATGTTTGTTGAAGATGTTTACCGCTTTTTGTTTTGTTTATTTATTATTAATTAATATAAATAGTCCACTCGGTGGACATATTAGTCTTTTTGGTGGAACCGAAATTTCGTTATTTCGTTTTAAATCGTTTTTTTTTCGAATAATTGATCTCTGAATGATACTCAGTTCTGTTGCAAGTTAGAGTAAGAGTCGTAATATACCTTTGATTTTTATAAATCACGTGTTTCATTTTTTGGCGAAAAAAATTGCCAGGCTTGACAATGACCCATTTATGTGAACTAGTCTTCGCGTTTTTTGTTTAAAATTGCTTTGTTTTGTGTTCTTGCACAGATATTTCAGTAGAGGCTTTTTTCACATGTAGTAATACCTGTATGTATATTCTCTCCTCAGATCGGCCAATCCCTCCAAAAGTCTGACCCGGGGCGGGCGGCAGTCGTCTCGGAGCGCCTCGGGGCTTCGCACCGCGCGTGGGAAGCCCTGGTCGCGGCCTCCCGGGACAAGGGAGGCAAGCTGAGGCAGGCGGCACTGCAGAGCCAACACCGGAGGTACGGTCATAACTTTACTGTGCTATACACCGTGGGAACGAGTTATACGGCATATTTTAACGCTGCCTATCCACTTGAGAGTAGCGCAGCGGTAGTAGAGCGGTGAGCGAAATATAAATCCACTAATAGAATTGCATTAAATCTCCGCTCGTCTTCTGTGGATGCAATTCTATTGGTGGATTTTTATCTCGCTCACCGCTTCGCTTCCTCGCTCCGCTGTAGTGGACAGGCAGCCTAATTGGAGTACAAAAAATTTAACACATAGGTATAATAGTCGTAATGCTTACTTTCTGAGAAATTGAGTTTTTACTTATTTTATTATCAATCAGCTTTTGCGCGCGACTTCATCCGTGCTTAAATGTGGAATTAAATGCAATTCAGAAATCTTTCGCACTAACTTTGCGTCCCCCTTTTACCCCTTTAAAGAATGATTTTTCAATGAAAAATCTTCATACTGAATTTCATTTGAATGACTTCGAAAACGGAAAAGTTTCGTGCTAAACTTACACCCCCGTTTTACCTCCTTAGGGAGTGATTTAAGAATTCAGACGTAGTACCACTTTAGGCTTTAAAAGCGTCGTGCGTTTCGCTTATGACAAGTGAAGTAAAACTTTTGTTTCCAAAATCGTTCTCAATGCTTTTTTTATTGCAGATCTGTGGAGGATGCTAAAGCCCGTCTGGTTGACTTAGAGAGAGCGCTCAAGAGCGAGGAGGTCGGCTCTGACCTCAGGAGCTGCAAGCGACTGCTGACACAGCATCAGGTATTTACCATCGTATACCGTGTTTATTAGCAATTCATAAAGTACATTTCTTTGGGCACTGCCCAATATCAAGACTTAGTACAGCCAAAGACTTTAATTCATGAGCCACCATGGAATCAGTTCACAGTAAACATCATAGTGACATCCCATTAATTATCAAGGGAAATCGTAATGATTTTTTCTTCGAAAAGGCTCTACGGTGGCATACATACATACATACATAACGGTCACGCCTTATTCCCTGCGGGGTAGGCAGAGACAACAGACCGCCAATCGCTTCTATTCTGACATACTTCTTTCGCTTCACTAACATTCATCACTCTCATCATACACGCTCGACGGTTTCGGGTACTCCTGATTTGGCCTCCCTTTGTACATCGCCCATCTGGTCGATATACGTTCTTCGAGGGCGCCCTCGACGATCTACGGTGGCTTATTTAAGTCCGTGAGCGTATGTGCTCAAAATTTTACAGGATTATAACCTTTTTCCCACAGACGTTGGAACAAGAACTGACGCAATGGGAGCAGAAAGCGACCACCCTGGCCAGCCAAGGGGCGGACTTAGTGTCCCTCGGGCATTTCGACGCGCCAGCCATCGAGCGAGAGTCGGCGGCGCTCCTGCAAGCGGTGCGAGCGCTGCAGCCGCACGCGGCGGCGCGGCGAGCGAAACTGGAGGAGAGCTTGCAGTAAGTGGCGCTATCTATACACTGTTTTTTAACCGACTTCAAAAAGGAGGAGGTTCTCAATTCGACCTAATTTTTTTTTGTGTGTACTCGATATCTCGAAAACCCGTGGACCGATTTTCAAATATTTTTTTTTTAATCGAAAGGGTATAACTCGCAATTGGTCCTATTGGCACGAAACCAGGATCTGATGATGGAATCTTGGAGAAATCGAAGGAATTCTTCAAATTTTATATGGAGATGTACGGCGTTTTCGGTAATTTGTTGATGAAGTCAAGATTTTATATTCAGTAAACAGAATACTTCTAAAATATTGCTAATTTGAAGTCGGTTTTTTTTTGTTTAAAATTATGACATTTGAGTTTTAGGCCCTGCGAAGACGACTATCCGCGACGGACGTTTTAGTGTGTGAAAATAGAATCTATGGAATTTTGCAGTAACGCACAATGCAACAATCCTAGAAGACTTTTTGTGCGCCGCAGACTCGATCGTACATAAAGTCTGTCGTCTGCGCTGCCCCTTAACGGTCTAAGCCTCACATTTTTAAGTAAACACTAAGTTTAAGTTCATTTTTAAATTTACAGTAAGTGGTGACATCTAGTGAGAGGTGGTGAAATTGATTTTAGCGCCATCTAGCGAACAATGCGTTTAAAGGTTACAGCTCCATGCAGAATTCTGTGTGGTGTTGAGATACAATAACACGCCTTCATTTCTTACGGGGGTGTCGTAAGAGGCGACTAAGGAAATAGGTTTAGGTACCCTTTAGGCGACAGGCTAGAAATCTGTCATTGTTACAATACCTCTTCCATCTGTTTTGGAACTTAAAATTGCTAAAAATTATGCTAGATGTGGCTGCGAAGCGTGAATTAGACATAATTACTGACATGAATATGAATTGAATATGAATTGCTTATTGTAGCGTGACACATAAATTATTAATATTATAAGAAAATGTATCTACTTAATGTTAAAAATTGTGTTAGCTGCCTTCTCTTTAGAATTTTGCTGTGCCCAACAGGGTCCACAATTAAGTTATTTTTTGTTAAGCAGTGAACTTAAGTTTACCTAACACCATTCTGTAAACAATTTGTGGAATGCAATAAATGATTGAGTATTGAGTATTGAGTATAATCATGGTTTTGTCTACGTAACGTTTCGTGTCCTCTGCCTACCCTATTTGGAAATACAGGCGTGATTGTATGTATGTATGTACAGCTGCATGTGTTTATAGTAACATCCGGCGAGCGATATACTTAAATGTGTTTATAACACCATCTGGTGTGCCATACATCAAAATGTGTTTAGAGCGCCACTTGTCCAGCGATGTAATGAAATCAGATTACAGCGCCACCTATTGAATAATTATCTAGCACTCTCGCTATTTGGCGAGCGATGTTTGTAAATGCGTTTACAGTGCCATGTGATGAACGATACATTTAAATGCGTTTACGCGACATCTGATATGAGTTTTCCACTGGAAATCTGGCGATCGATACATCCAAATGCGTTTACAGCGCCATCTGTCGAGCTACAAACATACCTCCATTCTAAGTACGGTCACATAGCAATTGCACAGGTCATTAAAAATAATAAAAATGCATCTAAAAATAGTGTACTCTCACCGTTCCATCTCACGCAGGCTCCACAAGTTCGCGGCGGAAGTGTCAGCCGAGCTGGCCTGGCTGTCGGAGCGGGCGACGTCCGCGACCGACGCGCTGCCGGCCGACCTGCACGCGGCGCAGTCGGCGCAGAAGAAGCACGCCAAGCTGCGCGAGGAGCTGAAGGCAAGGGCCCCCGCCATACAGCGGGCGCTGGACCAGGGGAAGGCTGTGGCTGATAATGAGAAGGTAAGGTTTTAAGCTAAGTGCATCGATTTAGAATACCCTAGATGCACTCTCATCTAGAAAAAAAATCATTTCCGTTTTATTTAAGGTCTATTAAGGTGTTTAAGACATTTATTTCTCATAATACAATTCCATTAAATATTATATTGCGAAAGGTGGGTACATGCATATTTTTAATGAATACACGTTTTTAACAAACCTTAATTAGATTCACTGTCATTAGAATCATGACACAGTGTTAATTTAAATGGAACTGAAATGTATGCTAGCAATTGATTGACAATTGTATTTTTTTC
Organism: Adoxophyes honmai; assembly: GCA_005406045.1. NCBI lineage: Eukaryota > Metazoa > Arthropoda > Insecta > Lepidoptera > Tortricidae > Adoxophyes > Adoxophyes honmai. The sequence continues at coordinate 260,354 of BHDV01037008.1, forward strand.
ATAAGACGTAGTAATTAGATTTAGATAGATAACAATGAGAATTATTTTATAGCATGTAAATTATAATTATTATTTTTTTGTTTTTTTTTTTTTATAAATTGATAAATTGATAATCATCATAATATTATAAAATTAAATTATAAATTGATAAAACAATTGATAATCATCATAATTTATACAATCATTTTAATACATGAAAGAAGTATGTCAAAATAGAAGCGAATGGCGCTCTGTTGTCTCTGCCTACCCCGCAGGGAATAAGGCGTGACGGTTATGTATGTATGTATGTATTTTAATACATTTGTATAATATTTCACTGATTCTTCAACTTTAGTTCCCCTTCTCGCCACCAGATCGCGTCTCTCTGCAAGGAGCTAGAACAGACGTACAGCGCCGTCTGCGCGGCGGCGGACGCGCGCGCGACGCGTTTGGACGCCGCGCTGCGCGCGCAGCAGTTCCTGCACGACGCGCTGGAGGTCGACTCGTGGCTTGCTGACAAGGTTAGTGTGGTGATAGATGGCGGTAGTAGTGGCTGACTAAATTATTGCCTTGAATTGTTGCTGCTCGCAGAATGACTGACTGACTGACTTACAGACTCACTGACAGACTGACTGACCGACAGACTGAATAACTGACACACTGGCTGACTAACTGACAGACTGACAGGCTGACTGACTGATAATCAAAGCAGGGCCTAAACTATTAGACTTAGAAACCTGTAATTTTGGTTTCATTTATAATGTAAGGAAGCAATAAGAAAATGAATTTGAAAATTCTCCCCCTAATGGGAGGCATACGCAAGTCCGGGCTTGCGCAAGTATACTGTTACGTGTGTTGGAAGATAATTGCGCAAATTTTCTACTTTTCAGAAATACGCTATTTGTGCAAGTCCAGGCTTGCGCAAGTATACTGTTACGTGTATGTTAGCCATAAAACAGGAGCTTTAGCATTAATAAATTGTATCGTTTACAGGCAGCAGCGTTGTCGTCGGCTGATGTGGGCAGGGACCTGCATCGCGCCACGCAGCTCTTGACCAGACACAAGGTTCGTTTAGGTCTCCCCACGTCAATTGACGCGGGACCGGCTACAGTTATTGAATAGCTTTATATTAAGGCAAAAAAGAACTGTGTTTCGTGTGTGGTTGGGTTCAGAATGACACCTCACCATTTCTTGAATATAGTTTTTGGAGATGTCACTCTTTACTCACTTGTTTTTTTACAGTGAAAAGTGGGTAAGAGTGAGATAATCCAAAAACGGAGAGTAAGTTGGAAGTTGTATTTATGCAACCGATCAACGAAACTTCGTTAGCGCGATGTAGAACATTTTGCTTTGATGAAGTTTGTAGAAGAAGTTCTAGTACCGGACGATATATGGCGCCAAGGTCGCTACAGTGTATTTCAGTTTAAATTGACTAGTGCAAATGTCAATACTTAGATCATTTCATAAAACGTTGTACAATTCCTTTACATCAGCTTACAAAAGAGATCTCCAATGGAGTCTCTCCTACAATACCCTAGATGCCGCTTTTAAAAGTTCGATTACTAAACGCTAGATGGCGCTTTTAAAAGTTCCGCTACTCACCAACAGATAATACTAAACCGCTACAATCTCAAGAAGTTCAGCTACTTGACGATAGGTGGCGCTAAACAGCTGCAATCTCAAGAAGTTCAGCCACTCGCCGACAGATGGCGCTTTTCTCAACTTTACCAACTCCCACAGGCGGTCGAGCTGGAACTGGACACGTATGCCGCCATCATCTCGGAGATGGGCCGCGCGGCGGCGGCCATGGCCCGCGGCGGCGCGGAGGCCGGCGCCGACCTGCAGGCGCGACATGCTGCCTTAGATGATTCGCTGCAGCGGCTGCAACGGCTCGCGGCGATGCGGCAGCGCGCGCTGGTCGCTAGTGTTTGCCGGTTGGTTTAATATGTAATTGTAGAAATTGTAGATGTAAAGGTTTAATATTCAGGTTAGACCGTGTGAAGAACAACACCTTTCCTTCTGTGGATGTCTTAAGAGGCGGGGTTTAGGTATGATTTAGACTACAGTCTAAAACCCGGTGGCGGAGCACAGACAAATTCAAGCGTTGACCCGCTGCTATCTATCTCTGTCGCACGCGTGCAGTAATATTGCACTTGAGCACGTCCGTCGCACTGTGCAAGCGTGAGGGCAATATTACTACACGCGTGCGACAGAGATAGATAGCAGCGGGTCAACGCTCGAATTTCTGTGCTCCGCGACCGGATTTTAGCAATCTGTTGCTATTATACCTGCCAACTCAAAACCTTAATAAAGCATGTTAGAAGTGGCCGCAAAACGCGAAATAGTTATGGTTTTGTCTATGTAGCATTTTGTATGCTCTGCCTATCCCATTTGGGAATACAGGCGTGATGTGTTTGTATACTACTTGTAAAATAAATTGACCTAAAATGCATTCCCAACACAAGCCAGAAGTTAACTTGTTCCAACATATGTATGTCCCTCTCTTACGTATGTCTGTCTCCCTCAGGCACGAGTACCTGGCAGAGAGCGCTGAGCTGGAGGAGTGGATCCAGGAACAGTACGCGGCTGCCGCCAGCGAGGACTACGGCCAGGATTACGAGCATCTGCTGGTAAGCAGTCTACTTTTTTTGAGGGATCCTTGGGCACACGGTTTTTGTAATAGGCTAGTTTTAATGTCGCAATATCCATGTCGAAATAGCCATGTAGACTACAAGCCCATGGAAACAAAACCTGTGAAATAAACCAACGTGAAAAACGCTAAGAAAGCTGTTACTTATCATAGAATAACTCTGAGCGCTATGCCGTAATTTCTGAGCGGCACAGGTGAGTAGATAAATATACTTTTTAGGGTTCCGTACCTAAAGGGTATAAACGGGACCCTATTACTGAGACTTCGCTGTCTGTCCGTCTGTCTGTCTGTCACCAGGCTGTATCTCACGAACCGTGATAGCTAGAGAGTTGAAATTTTCACAGATGATGTATTTCTGTTGCCGCTATAGCAACAAAAACTAAAATCAAAATTATAATAATAACTAAGGGAGGCTCCTATAGAAAAATGAGTTTTTTTTTGCTGTATTTGGTACGGAACCCTTCGTACGCGAGTCCGACTCGCACTTGGCCGGTTCATTTGTATATGACGTGATAATAATAGTATCCTGGTGCCCAGATCCTGCGCTCCAAGTTCGAGGAGCTGCGCCACCGCGTCGAGAGCGGCGCCGAGCGGTTCAGCCAGTGCGAGGAGCTGGCCAAGAAGCTGCTGGCTTCCGAGAGCCCGTACATCGCCGACATTGAGAAGCGGCAGGAGGCACTCGGGTAAGCGGATTTAACAGAATTGGGTGGTTAACTAAATGAAACTATTAAACTATTTAGTCCGTCAGATAGATCACAAAACCGTTAAAAATGTAGGCAACCGGTCGCCTTTTGTTTTTCGTAAATTGACTATTTTGTTAAAAAGTTGTGTTTCTGAAAAAAATCAAGTCTAATCTTGTAGTCTTTAACAAAACAGAATATGTGACGTGTTACAATAATACGAGTAAAGCAGAAAGCGGGTTAAATGTTTGAAAAAAAGCCATTGATTCCTCTTATTGAGTTCGCAAACCTTTTTAAATAAAAAATTGGAAATCCGACAAAGAATGCACTCTGTTAAATAATCTATGATAACTTCAGTTCTATTAAGTGACAGTTCACATCATTGAGTGTCAGTTTACCCGGTTTTTTGTAACACGCTGTAGATTATTTTTTCCCGTATTAGTTACATTTAACATAGAGGGTTTCCTTGAAGTACTTGTAGTTTTTTTTCCAAATAGTCCTTCAACAAATAATACAGGATTAATTTAATCTTTTAGTTCTAAATCCGACCGCTGGTCAAAACATTACGGCCACCCTGTAATCTAAGACAATAAGGCTTAGACATATACAATAGGGAATGTTAATGTGACGCCGAGTGTAGTTGTGACCCCAAAAACAGTGGCGCGTTTTTTATGTATTGTTTTAGTTACTTATTTTTTAATGATACAGGGATGACGTCCGAGAAGAGGCGCTGGCAGTTCTGAACAGAATACGGTACTTAAAAAGTTACCGCTTTGTCTGTGCCGTCGTCTGTATTATTCTACATTTAAACTATTATTATTTCTGTCTATTCGCGTTTCTGCACAATGCATTTTAGTGTAAATTTTCTTTTAGTTTTAAGTCAGGGTCGCACTAAGAATCAGCGTTGCGGCTTGCCGCAGTATCATGCCGAGTGCGACCCTTTTGGCGCTATTTGACACGGAATTGTTGTATTTTATTTCATGGACATTACTAAGTTATTATTATTTATTTAAGGCTAATGTGTTTTTAGATAAGTTCAACAAAAATGTTTTTATCGGTGTCAAATTTCTGTCAGTAAAAGTTTTTTTTTTCTTTTCTACATATATTATCCGCAGTAATATTGTACAAAATCACGAATAGAAAGATAGCTGCGGAAAATGCTATGCAGAATTGCGAATAGATAGAAGGTACAATGGTATAAATGTCGAATAATTCGTCTGTCTGTCTGTCATAGCTTTTCACACCAAACTACGTTCATAGAACACGGAAACCATCGCTTTCAATGTGCTTTTGGGGACAAACCGAAATCATTCGTTTAACGAAACATTTATGTTATTTATGTCGTGTTGTTGGTTTGTTTATTTACAATTTCCATCCATTGAAAACTTAAATCAAATCTCAGTACCGCCATCTATGTAAACTTATGTGAAGTAATCAAAAGATCATTTCATTATACTTTTCGTTTCTGTGATGTGACTAATAACCACTATACGGTAGCTATTTATTAAGTCTGGTTCGGACTTGTAACCTTAGCACGACAGGGCGCGAGTAGAGAAACGCGCGACATAGACTATACCTGTCCCTATCTAACTAGAGACGTCAGAAAGTGACGGGTAGACCATCCCGCGCGCGACGCGACTAGAACGTGTTGCCGTGCTAAGGGGATTGGTTAGTATTTTAGTCGAGTTGCGAGTTTAGTTTATTATGTGTTTCGCATCTGTTTTTGATTCTAAAATTATGTTAGAAGTGGTTCTGAAGCGTGAAATTGTCATAGATTTGTCCATGTTACGTTTCGTATGCTCTGCCCAGCCCATGTGGAAATACAGGCGTGATTGTATGTATGTACGTAAACACCTAATCCCTGTGGTGTCAAATCTAGAATAACACCTGTCCATTTCTTCCGTGGCTGTCGTAAAAGGCGACTAATGAAACAAGTTTAAGTAAATATGCTTTAGGCGACAGGCTAGCAACCTGTCACTATTATACCTCTTCCATCTGTTATACCTATAATTATGCTAGAAGCGGCCACAAAACGTCAAGGTTTCGTGTAACGTTTGATGTGCTCTGTCCACACTTGGGAATACGGACATTATGTATGTATGTTACGTATGTATAAGTCAGTTGACTAAAGCTGGCGCGTTCACAGTGCTCACACTTATGCAATTTCGCTAAACAGTATGTTTAAAATTAATAATTTTGATCAAATCGGGCAGACTTTTCATGATACGTATGCAGTGCAAAGTCACGCCGCGTGCTAATTCACAGATACTACACAAACCCAATGCGTACGTCTGTTTTACGTGCCAGCTTTAGTTAACTGACCAGTAACAAGTTACATTTTCTCAGTGAATCCTGGCAACGGCTAGTGGAGCAAATCCGCTCGCGCGGCACCCGGCTCCACGCGGCGGGCGAGATCCACCGCTTCCACCGGGACGTGGGCGAGCTACTGGCCCGCGCGGCGGACAAGCGGGCCCAGCTGGCGCCCCCGCAGCCCCCGAGGGACCTGCCGGCCGCCGCCGCAGCCCTAAGGGACCACGACACAAAAGAGAACGATCTGGTGGCCATAGACGCGCAGCTCCAGGTTGGTTATACGTTTTAAGGCCCAGCCGGACGAGTTGAGACACGCCAAGACGGGTTTAGACACGCCAAGACACTTTTGGTTTAGACACTTTAAGACACTTTTGGTTGAGACACTTTAAGACGGGTTGAGACACTTTTAGACACTTTTGGTTGAGACACTTTAAGACACTTTTGGTTTAGTCACTTTTAGACGGGTTTAAACACTTTGTCGTCACTTTTGGTCTCTACTCTATAGTCTCGGTCTCGCCACTAGTCCCCTCGGGTCCCTTCGCCTGTGGCCACATTGCCGACCTCACTGGCGGGCACAGGCGCTCTAGTCCCGGCGCGCGCTCAGCTGGCGCCCCCGCAGCCCCGCGGGACCTGCCGGCCGCCGCCGCAGCCCTAAGGGACCACGACACGAAGGAGAACGACCTGGTGGCCATAGACGCGCAGCTCCAGGTCTTAACACATTTTAAAGCTATTTTGGACGAGTTAAAACACTTTAAGATGGGTTTGTGCAGGACAGTAGGCGTTTTAAGCCGTTTTGGGACGAGTTAAGACACTTTTAGACGAATTTGTGCAGGTTGGTAAACATTTTAAGGCGTTTTTGATCGAGTTAAGACAGGCTTGTGCAGTTTGGTAGACGTTTTCAGGCGTTCTTAGACGAGTTAAGACACTTTTAGAGAGTTTTGCGGATTGGTAAACGTTTTAAAGCGTTTTTGGACGAGTAAAGACACTTTAAGACGGGTTTGTGCAGGTGGGTAGACGTTTTAAGGCATTTTTGGACGAGTAAAGACATTTTAAGACGGGTTTGTGCAGGTTGGTAGACGTTTTAAGGCATTTTTGGACGTGTCAAGACACTTTCAAATGGACTTTGACATGGATGTAACAGAAAGGAGAATGATCTGTTGACTATTGACGCGCGAGTCCAGGTTGGTGGACGTTTTAACACGTTTTTAGACGATATAAGACAGTTTTAGACGGGTGACACGGGTAGGATACTAAAAACAATGATCTTGTGTCTATACACGCCTAAGTTCAGGTTAATAAAGCTTTTTCCGGCATTTTGAGACGTTTTCAACCATTTTTTAATTTGGAAATCCAGGCGTATATTATGTTTTATCTTGTATCAAATTGTTAAAAAATCTTTCTTTCTCAGGTGTTACAAGAGGAAGGCGCTCGCCTGCAACGCCTCTGTCCAGGCGGCAACGTGCAACAGATCGCGTTGCAGCAACAAGCTCTAACAGAAGCGTGGACCATGCTGCGAACGGCCGCGGACTCGCGCCGCGCCGCTCTGCAGCAGTATCTGTTGCTGCAACAGTTCAGACAGCAAGTAAGTAACGTGCAACACGGTGTTGCAGCAACAAGCGCTAACAGAAACGTGGAACATGCTGCGAACGGCCGCGGACTCGCGCCGCGCCGCGCTGCTGCAGTATCTGTTGCTGCAACAGTTCAGACACCAAGTAAGCGTGTAACACGATGTGTAACAGTAAATAACGTTGCAGCAACAAGAACTACAGACGCGTGGAACACACTTTAGCCATTATTGTTTGTTCCTAGTCGCGATTCTGCATATTTTAAAGATAGCTGCGGAGATTTATGCAGAATCGTGACAAGAAAAAGATGATACGATGAACGAACGAAAGATAAACGACCCGGATTGGTGATTGGTGCGGAACGATGCTCTCTAGTTCCTCATTTGTGCTAGCAGGCGCCCGTAGCAACAGCCCGTACGGGTCTCCCGGACAGCTGTGCCGCGAAATCAGCCTTATGGTTACTATGGTTACATTTTGCTGTACTTTATTGAACCATAAATGGATGGAAAAATTGATGGCATGAAAACCTGCGTCAGCGAGTTGCCTTGGCCCTTGGATCAGTGATACAGGCTTTTGCTTAAATATCCTGCTTCCACATTTAGTGCACTATCATTGTTTTTTGTTTTGGTAAAAAATTACCTTTTTTTTTGTTATTGGTAACTTTTGTTTATAATTAATAAATTTATTTTGTAATTCTTTTTCTCTGTTTTGAAAAAAATACTTTTTGCCAAGTTTCTTGCGTTGCATTCTTCTTGGCAATGATGGTCTTTCCGAAGCGTTGGTAGACTCAAAAATGACGTGTAAAAGTGCTCTTAGGACCCTATTTGCATAAATAAAGTTTTGAATAGTTTGGAAATTAAATTCCTCGTCTGTTTGTTGTGCTGGAACCTAACATGTCTGTTTTATTCCCCTCCCCAGGTCCGAGATCTAACCAGCTGGTCGTCCGCTCTCCGCGCGACCACGTCCCAGCCTTTACGCGTCCGGGACGCGGTGTCCGCAGTGGCAGCGCGTGCGGAACACGCGGCGGCGAGAGCGGAACTGGACGCGCGGGATGACAGCTTCCGCGCCGCGCTGCAGGCCGGCCAGGAGCTGGTGTGGGCGCAGCATCCGCAGGCACAGGTAACAGATGGGGTTTTTTTAGTTGGCGGTAAAGGTAAAGGAGGAGCGACCATACAGCCGCGATTTTTCAGACTAAGCAACATTAAATGGATGTATCGTCTAGCTCAGGTGACATTAGTGGTTTTTTAATAGGCTAAAGGTAAAGGAGGAGCGGTCATACAGCCGTGAGCTTAGTATTTTTCAGACTAAACGGCAATAAATGGCACCATTGTCTACGTACAGGGTGATTTCAAGGGCCGTCGAGCAAAAAAAAATTTTAATTTAATTTCTTTTAAGAATCACAATAGGTTAGGGATAACCACGGATTAGATAAAGTAGGTTGGATTGGCAATATGCGCACGGCAGGCGCACCACAGGTATGATCAGAGGGTCATACTTTAAGAACCACGCGTTCATACTTGTTTAGTGGCATGATGTTTGCATCGCCGTGCGGAGCTGTGCTAAAATCCTTTGAAAATGCCGTATTGTACGATTGTTACGAGTAGGTTAAAGACTCAGGCGTCAAGTACCAAGCAAGGAGTAATTTATATTCACCGATAAGCATAGAACCTTCGTTTTATAGTATATTTTTCGAAAAAACTATTTTTAATTATGAAATTCTAAGTAGAAACAACAATTACGCCAAGAGACACAGAAAATGTACATTGCTGTTGAAGTACGCAAATATTTCGGGTGAAGATACATTTGACGCGCAATGGATAACGAAGCAATCAAAATAAACACGCTTCTTCAACTCAATCGCGGCCTCGCCGGACTTGAGTTTGTAGTGAATCTTGTGCGGGTAGTTGTCTCGTACGTACGCACTTTCGACGCAGTGTGCGAACCAATTGCAGCTCTTTATTCTGCGTGTATTAGTGTGCGTAATTGTGTATCTATTATTATTGTTGATGTAGTGGAGTTCTTTGGTGGGAGACACGTGGCGACGCTGGTTTTCAAACAAAAGTGTGACTTTTGCCTATCCAACCTTCTTTATTCTGATCCGTGGGGATAACACTACACCTGCAACTTATTTTAGTCAACACCGCAAAAAATATTATAAATCTTTGTCTTGTGGTTATCAGAAAGGAACAGAATTTCTCATATCAAAAATCAAACATCAAAGGGATTGATCATAAGTTTTATCGACTGTTTCAGTTATCGATGTAATCGAATCGACTCTATATCTTTTTAACATAATTCAGTAACATTTTTGATAAGCTATTTGCATCTACATGTTAAAATAAATCGCGTCAACGTCACTTGTCGCTTCAACTTTCTAAGTCAGGGGTTCCGAAACTGTGCGCCGCGGCGCCCTGGTGCGCCGGAGAAAGTATTGAGGGGCGCCGCCGTGAGTCGGTCGATTCTTTATCATTATCCAAAACCATTTCCATTTTTACACTCTCAACCTAAATACTACCGTTATCTGAGCTTATTTGTACTGTATCTTTTTCAAACACACAGAGTAGGGCGCCGTGACAAATTTCTTAACTTGTAGGTGCGCCGCGGGCTAAAAAAGATTGGGAACCCCTGTTCTAAGTAGTTCCAGTGTTATTAAAATGGTTAATCCTAAAAGAAAACTCATAATCTTCTGTCATCTGTGACGTTAAAACCCTCAGATTCCGTTTCTAACAGTTTCTATCGTCTTCAGGAGATCGAAGAGCAGTGCGCAGCGTTGGTAGAAGAACGAGCGAAGTTGCACGGCGCCTGGGCGGCGAGACAGGTCGCGTTAGACCAGCTCATAGACCTGCACTGCTTCCTGCGCGACGCCAAGCAGCTGCACGCGCAGTGCGCCTCGCAGGAGGCCGCGCTCGGTGAGTAGACCAATAGACTAGTAGACCAATAGACCAGTAGACTAGTAGACCAATAGACCAGTCGACTAGTAGACCAATAGACCAGTCGACTAGTAGACTAATTTTCTAGTAGACCAATTGACTAGTAGACCTGTTGTGTTGATCAGTCTTCTAGTAGACCAGTAAACTAGTATACCCGTAGATTAGTACATACATACATACATATAATCACGCCTATAATCCCAAATGGGGTAGGCAGAGCGCACGAAAAGTGAAATAGACATAACCATGATTATGACTATTTCACGCTTCGCAGCCACTTTTAGCATCATTTTGGGTTTGAAAACAGATGTAAGAGGTAGTATAATAGTGACAGGTTGCTAGCATGTCGCCTAAAGAATACCTTAACCCATTTCCTTAGTCGCCTCTTACGACATCCACGGAAGAAATGGAGAGGTGCTATTCTAGATCTACTTAAAAATAGGGAATATTGGAATATGTGCACTACCTCATCGTACCAGTAGAACAGTAGACAGATAAAAGAAAAACGAGAACAAAATACCAACCTTCACTCGAACACATAAAATATTTTGCCTCTTTTCTAAATTGATGCATGAACTCTCCAACCGCTCTAACACTCCATTCTCCCCAGGCTCGGAGATATCCCCAACCTGCAGCGTCGAGGAGGTCGACAACATCCTGAAGAAGCACGAAGCATTTGAGAAGCTCCTGGTGGCTCAGGATGAGAGGCTGACCACCCTGAACAGCCATGGGGACAAGCTGCTGCAGCAGAACCATGTAGAAAGCCAGCAGATCGCTGATGAGCTGCAGGCTATCAATGAGAGGAGGAAGAAGGTTGGTCCAGGGTTATACTCCTCAAGAGTTACGTTAAAGGGGGTGGTGACGCGGTTAAAAATATACATACAATACATACTTACAGTCACGCCTCTTTCCCACGGGGGTTGGCAGAGACCACTTTGTTCCACTTGCTACGATCCTGACATACCTCTTTTGCTTCATCCATATTCATTAGTCTCTTCATACAAAATCGACGATTTCGGTTAAAATATGTGGGTTAAATTGTGCTTGGGATCCGAAGTCCACAGAGAGATGGAAGTTGTGTTTATGCAACCGATCATCGGAACTTCTTTAGTGTCACTTTGACAGTTGATGACGTGTTTTTTTATCTCAGATATTAAAATGACGGTGTTGCCGTTTTTTTGCAATTGTAAAATAGTCTGTAACGAAAGTTAACGAATAATTTAATTTAATATCGATCTTTGTGGGCAAGTTATCCCACAAAATAGTCTAATAATCGTTGGAAAAATGTTATATGTGATCTAAACACTTGTCAATTTATTATCTGAGAATACAAAACAGCAGCGCTATTGTCTAACGCATCAAAATGAAAAATGTGGATTTTTAGTGCGTTAAACAATAGCGCTGTGAGCCATAGTATACCATTTGACAATTTAGGACGTAGGTGAAGTTTTACTACTTGACGATAGATGGCGTTTAGGACGCGATACGCGACTGTTGATTGTACTCTTGTCTTACATCGGGCCCCTCGTTTATATTCGTGCATTTTCGTATATCTTCGTGCTAAACTTGAAGTTATTTCCCCCACAGCTATACGAGACGGCGGCGGCGCGCCGGCAGCTGCTCCTGCGCACGCGGGACCGCGCGCAGTTTGCCCGCGACGCGGCCGAGACCAAGACATGGCTGGCGGATAAGTTGGCCAAGCTTCAGAACGACCATCAGCAAGGTATAGTTGTCCTTTCTAATTGATAGATAACTGTTTATTTATTTCTGACACATTTGATTATTAAAAACGAAGTTAGCAAACATATTTCATTTAACGGTTTAACAATATGCATTACATAAAAATTTTATGAAATGGAAATAGAAATCCAATGTCTGATCATAGGAAGTAAGTAAGTAGACACTGTTCAAAGTATAGAAAATTCCATGCAGCGCTTTATTGTACAAAAAAAGCACTTCGTACATACAAAAATGTGCAAGCAAAATAGTAAAGTGCACAGACTAACTTATCCTCTAAGGGATCTCTTATGACCAACTTTTGAGAGACAGGAAGGAAACTTTCCTACTGAGACCGACAAAAAAAGTATTTGTCCTATCCGAAACCAACTTCGGCAGTGTTCGGTTTAGTGTCTTTGTCGAGCAGCAGTGAAATAAAACGCATACACTCACGCCTTTATACCGAGATTAGCCTGCAAAATTTAATTCAATAATATCAAATTTAATTTATCGTTACCTTTTGATAGTGGAGACACATCACTATTTTAAAAACTGCAAAAACAAAAGATGTACGACTAAATTCCACCACATTTACCGTTGAATGCCATGGTATACGTCCAATCCATTACAACAAAAACTGAAAACAGGTCACTCCTTTCGACCTAAATTTGTTACTAATCATCATTATAACTCTGCAGGCGAGGTGACAGACCTCGAAGACAAGATCAAGAAGCTGCAGAAGCACCAAGCCTTCACCGCCGAGCTGGCGGCCAACCGGGCGCGCCTCCAAGAGCTCCAGACCCTCGCGGAATCCTTGCAGCCTGATGAAGAAGTGACGCGGCAGCTGGCCGACCTGACCAAGGGTTGGGCGGCTCTGGAGGCTGCCACGGAAGAGAGAGGTGAGGGTACCAGCTTGCAAAAGACTCCAATAAAGAGATCTCTCTCCAAGCAGATGTTATGCCTGGGGACCGAAGTCCGAAGGGAGGAAGTTGGAATTTGTATTTATGCAACCGAACGTCGAAACTTCGGTAGCGGGATGTAGGATTGTTATCGATATGCCATGGACGTTCGTAGCAAGTAGTTCGGCCGTTCAACGTAGGTGGCGCTAGGGTGCTTCACCAGTTGAGTAGTTCGACCGTTCGAGGATAGGTGGCGCTAGGGCGCTACACCAGGTTGAAACAGAAAAAAATAATCAAGAGGTAGGGTACAGCCACCAGCTCCAATATCTGCAATAGCTGCATAAATATCTGACACGACTCTATTACTAGCAGTAGGATATGCCAGATTATGCATGCTCAGCTATTGATGATAATGCTGGTGACTATACAGGGTAATAATGTAATCCGTAACGAAATTTTACATACCTGTATGTTAATAAAACTTAAAAATATAATTTGAGTAGTTTCTCATTTTCTTTTGTAAGTAAGAAGTTATTGGTCATCAAAGTTTTCCTTAAAAGTGCTAACAGTATTGACACCGCGAGTGGGGCGTCAATTATCAATCGACTTATGTACAATAACAATAAATAATTTTAAACAAAAAAAAACCGACTTCAAATTAGCTATATCCTGAAAGGAAACTTCTGTTTATGTACATATTTACT
>BHDV01037008.1:275281-289613 GCA_005406045.1 Adoxophyes honmai
TTTTTTTATTTTACCGTTGTATTGTGCTAGTGATTCTGAGTATCAGGAATTAATTTCGTTACGGATTTCATTATCACCCTGTATAAGAGCTAAAGATCCTAAGAAAGACACTGCAGCCTGATAAGGACGTGGAGCCAGCTGGCAGACCTGACCAAGGGTTGGGCGGCTCTGGAGGCAGCCACGGAAGAGAGAGGTGAGAGTACCAGGTTCTGAAGGTCTTAGGTGTAAGCTCTAGAGGAGAAACTGGTCAGGAGTTAGAGGACAAGAGCTCCAGACCCTGATGCTGTAGTCTGATGAGGACGTGGAGTCAGCTGGCCGACCTGACCAAGGGTTAGGCGGCTCTGGAGACGGCCACGCAAAAGAGAGGCGAGGGTACCAGGTTCTGAAGGTCTCAGGTGTAAGCTCTGGAGAAGAAACTGGTCAGGAGTTGGGTACAAGAGCTCCAGACCCTGATGCTGTAGTCTGATGAGGACGTGGAGCCAGCCGGTCGACCTGACTAAGGGTTGGGCGGCGCTGGGATCAGCCGCAGAAGAGAGAGGTGAGGGTACCAGGTTCTGAAGGTCTTAGGTGTAAGCTCTAGAGATGAAACTGGTCAGGAGGTAGGGTACAAGCTCTATAGGCTTCACACAGCAATATGCGAGAAAATTTCACGCGCGGGAATTCTACCTGTTACTTTCTGACGTCTCTATTTAGACAGTGACTGTTAACAAGAGACAACAAGTAGGCTATGTCACTCTCCATCCCTTCAACTATCTCCACCTAAAAAATCACGTCAATCCGTCGCTCCGTTTAGCCGTGAAAGACGGTCAAACAAACACACTTTTCCATTAACATTCGTATGGATTTTATACCTCTTCTCTTCATCAGGTCGAGGGTTGGAAGAGGCCCAGGATATCCTGGAGTTCAACCAGCACCTGGACAAGATCGAAGCCTGGATCCGAGACAAGGAGATGATGGTACGTGGGATGTCGTTTTCTAAATGCTCAAGAATATTCTTAATGCTCAATAATTTTCTAAAAGCTCTAAAGTTTCTGAACACTTTTCAAAAAAAATTGCAAGAACATTTAATTTTGAGTTTTCTTGCATTTAGAATGTTATATTTATTATCCCTTAAGCGATATAAATATTTCCTGAAATTTTTCATTATTGACCTTGTGGGAGACAAATGTTTCATCGCTTTTCGGGTCATTGCGCCGTGTTATACCTACGTTACGTCCCGCACGCAACTCCCGTTAGTCGGCGCGTAGCACCTGCAATCTATCGACGTTGCTATGCTATGCGGCTAACTAAAAGCCGGAGTACAAAATACTGGGCAAAAATTTCAGATTTTCGTCAGCGTGCGGTACGTAAAACAAAGGGCGTAATGATCTGAAAAGCGATGAAACACGTGTCTCCCACAAGGTCAAAATTGAAAATCTTTAGGAAATATTTTACCGTGGTTTTCAGACGCGTATACCCGACTTTTTGTTAAAATATTTACAGTCAATTTTCGATCATCCCATACATACAATAAACAGACAAAATATAACCAAAATTTACGACGAATTCTCAAGCATACATTTACATTGGATCAGCGAGACATTCTTTTACTTAAATATCTTGTCTACATTTTTGTACTCTTTTTGGTTTTTTTTAACAACTTTTTTTTTAATAATTTTTTTGTAAAAAATATATTTTGAAAAAATGATTTTCTGCCAAGTTTCTTACGACGCATTCTTGGCAATGATAGTCTTTCCGACGCGCTGGTAGACTCGAAAATGTCGTGTAAATGTGCTCTTAGCAGCCTATATGCTTAAATAAAGTTTTGAATATTAATATTTGAATGACATACATTTTTTCACTCCAGGTGCAAGCCCACGAGTTGGGGCGAGACTACGAGCACTGCTCAGCTCTGCTGAGGAAGCTGGATGACCTGGACTCAGACATGAAGGTGGACGACAAGCATGTCAAGAGCACCTGTGCTCTGGCTGACAGGCTGCTGAGACAGGTACGGTCACTGACAGGCTTTTTCAACTAGACAAGACAAAAATCCACCAATAGAATTGCATAATTTCCGCTCTTCAGTGGATGCAATTTTATTGGTGGATTTTTACCTCGCTCACTGCTCCGCTCGCTCGCTCTGTTCCAGTAGACAGGCAGCCTACGGGTTTTTAACTTTTTTAATAAAAAAATCTGCGCGGATCGGTACCGACCGAAGCAGGTGTAATATTAATTTGTTTTCTAATGCGCTTCCTTATTATGCTGGGGCCACACTAACGGGCAATGGCATTAATTATCGCGTTAAAACGTGTCTTCACCATATGATTGACGTCCATTATCGCGATAATTAATGCCATTTTCCGTTAGTGTGGCCCGAGCATTAAGAAGCAGGTTTCAGAATTACCTGCACCCTTAAGTTGCTTAAGTTGGCCCTGCACCGGTCGGTACCGATTCGCAAGAAAACTTTTTCTTTATGTCAAGCGCCCAATGACGAGAGGAATGAATGTAAACGAAGCGAGAAAAAAAGAAGCGAATGGCTCTCTGTTGTTTCTACCCTGCAGGGAATGGGACGTTATGTCTGTATGTATGTACTAGCTTTTGCCCGCGGCTCCGCTCGCGTTAAATTCGGGGTAGCACAGATATGTACCCCACATACCAATTTATAGCTTTCTACATTGAAAATTGCGGAATTCTCCACAAACTTCCACCCCTCACTTTAGGGAAGTGGGGGGCTTTGAAGAGACAAAAAGTAGCCTATGTCACTCTCCATCCCTTCAACTATCTCCACCCAAAAAATCACGTCGCTTCGTTTAGCCGTGAAAGACGGACAAACAAATATAATAATAATATTAGTATGTAAAATTGTAAATTGGTTCACCAGGGTCCGACGCAGCAGGCGGCGGCGGTGGCGCAGCGCCGCGACGCGTTCCTGGCGCGCTGGCGGGCGCTCAGCGGAGCCCTGCAGCGCTACCGGGACGAGCTGTCCGCCGCGCTCGAGATACACGCCTTCAACAGGTGTTTAGACTACTAAATATTATACACACGGGTTTATTTAGGCAGCTGAATACTTTGCACGAATATTTATACGAGTAGATAGCTAAATATTTTGCACAGAGATTTTTGAGCTAGCTGAACATTTCTTTCCACCGCGCTCGAGATACACGCTTTCAACGGGTGCCTACACTACTAAATATATCTACACGCGTTTTTTTAGCGAGCTAAACATTTTAAACATAGGTTTTTAGCCTGCTAAACATTTTCCACACCGGTTTTTTCGTCGACTAAATATTTTTCACACAGATTTTTTCGTCAACTAAACGAGGTTTTTTTGCCAGCTGAATATTTTACACAGATAATTTTTAGCCAACTAGACTTTGTCCACACAGGTTTTTTTGCCAACTAAAATTGTTCCACAAATGTTTGTTTAGTGAAATGAAAGTTTATAAGTTTTTTTTTGTATGTCGTGTTCTTTCCCTTTGTACAATCCAGTTTTTACTTACTCACTTTTTATACCAAATTTCTCTTCGCAGAGACATCGAAGACACAGCGGAGCGTATCGCCAAGAAAGCGGCCTTATTCGGGAGCCAAGAACGCGGGCGGGACTTGCCAGCCGCGCAGGAGTTGAAGCGGAGGCACCTGGCCCGCGCCGCGGAGGCCGGCGCCGTCGGGGACAAGATCAAAGCGCTGTGTGAGGAGGGCGCGGCGCTTGAGAAGAAGTGAGTGTGCTGGTACAGGGTCTATAAGACCTGGTACCGGGTCTACAATACGTGGTACCGGGTTTATAAGACCTGGTACCGTTTCTATTACACCTGGTACCGGGTCTATATCGTCATATTTGAAAATACTTGCTATCTCTAAGTATCTCAATTTCAGTAATAACTCATTTTAATGTTTGACCATCTTTTTATCTGTTAAAACCTGTAAATATATCCTTGTTCTTAAGTAAAACATCTCGATTTTCGTATAAAACAAGGTTAGTTTTTACGTGTTTCAAAAGAAAAAAAGTTGGTAAAACATTAAATTTACTTCATTTGAAAATTTGATTTTGCAGATAACAGTTATTTGCAGTAATAGGACGATATAAATAATAAATAAATAAATATCACTGGACAATTTTTACACCAATCACCTAGTCCCAAAGTAGGCAATTTAATGACCTTGTATGTATTACGATTGGTCTTGTACAAGGTCTAATGAACCTTGTACATATTATGTGTCTTGTACAGATTCTTCCGACTCTTGTACAGGGATTAATAAACCTAAAACAAGATCTAAAAACTTTGAACCTAGTTTTATAGACCTTATACGGGGTTTGACGAACCTTTTAAGTTTCTTGCGCCGCATTTCTTTAGCAATGACTGTGGGTCCGTGTCGACCGGTGCAGGTTCTCAATTCGACCATTTTTTTTGTGTGTATACATGTTACTCGATATCTCGGAGACCCGTAAACCGATTTTCAATTATTATTTTTATCGAAAGGGTATAACTCGAAATTGGTCCCGTTGGCACGAAATCAGGATCTGATTATGGAATCTTGGAGAAATCGAGGCAACTCTTCAAATGTTATAGGGACATTACGGCGTTTTCTGTAATTTGTTGATGAAGTCAAGAATTTACATTCAGTAAACAGAATACTTTCAAAATACTGCTAATTTGAAGTCGGTTTTTGTTTGTTTAATATTATTTTATGTATTCTTACATTACGGACTAATCGCGAATTTTTATCCCAGTTGACATCCCAGTTCTTTTTAACCATTCTCTGACGGTCGTGTTTCTCCCGTAGACACCCAGAGCGCGCAAAGGAGATCGAGTCCGGTCTGGCGGCGCTGCGCGAGCGCTGGGCTCAGCTACAGAAGCTGGCTGATGAAAGGACAGCGTTGTTGGACGATGCTATTGCTGACCACAAGTTCGATGATAACCTTAAGGTTTGTTGCGTGTTCTTTTAGACCGGAGTTTCAAAATTGTGGTGACGGTCTTGGTGTAAATGTATCAGGGGATGGACAGATGGACGGACGGATAGATGGACAGACAGACAGATGAAGGGACAAACAGACATATGGACATACAGACAGAGAAATAGATGGACAGATGGATAGACAGTCGGACAGATAGGCAGAGAGATAGATGGATGGAGAGACAGACAGAGATATGGACAGCTAGGCGGATGGATGGATAGATGGACAGACAGACAGATAAAGGGGCAAACAGACATATGGACATACAGACAGAGAAATAGATGGACAGATGGATAGATAGTTGGACAGGTAGGCAGAGAGATAGATGGACAGATGGATAGATAGTTGGACAGGTAGGCAGATGGACAGATGGATAGATAGTTGGACAGGTAGGCAGAGAGATAGATGGATGGAGAGACAGACAGAGATATGGACAGCTAGGCGGTTGGATGGATAGATGAACAGACGAATAGACAGATGGACGGACGGACAAACAGACGGGTAGACCGATGGATAGACAGACTGACAGACAAACGGACGGACAAATGGACAGATAAGTATACAGATGAAAGGATAAAATGGACAGACATACCTACAGACAGATGGACAGATAAATGAATGGACAGACAGGTAGACAGATAGATGGATGGATGGTCGAACGAACAAACGTTCACAGTTTGTATTAATAACTCTTCTCTAATAACAAATAACCTTTAACCTTCTCAGGAGCTGGAGCAGTGGGTGTCGGAGCTGGTGAAGAAGATGAGCGACTCCGCGGCGCCGGACTCCGTCGCCGAAGCGGAGGCCATGCTCGAGCTGCACCAGGAGACCAAGGTACGGTCCAATGTCATGTTGGCCACCATAAGAGTGACTCTTGTAGGCAACGACCAAACATTTACAGCTATGAGGGAAAGACTCGAATAGAGAGATCTTCTTTCCAGGCAGATGTTATGCCTGGGGACCGAAGCCCACGGAGAGAAAGTTGGACATTGTATTTATGCAACTGATCTTCGAAACTTTTGTAGAGTAAAATAGGCAAAAAATGCGTTTTTGTTTAAAAAAAGCCCTTGTTAAATATTAAAGTAAAAATACAACTTCATATTTTGTTAATATTTCAAGTGTTTCCATTATTGATATTGCGCAAAAAAGAACAACAAAATAATCACGTGTGTTGTGTGAAAGCCCCAAAAATATTTATTTTATTTTGTTACTTTCTAGACGGAGATAGACAGCCGCCAGAAGAGCATAGCAGCACTGCAGAAGGAAGTAGAGCAGAGTCCAGAGAAGTTGCAGAAGCTGACCGCTCTCGCTAACAGTCTGGAGCAGGCGTGGCTCGAGCGGAAACAGCATCTCACACAGGTGAGAATGAGTTGAATGAGGTGAAGTAAGGTGAGGTGAAATTGGGTAAGGTGAAGTTGAATTAGATGAAGTGAAATTGGGTAAGGTGAGGTTGGATTAGCTGGAGAGGAAGGTTAAGGAAGGTGGTCCTATTCGGTTAAGGAAAACATCGCGAGGATATGAGTAAGCATGTATGTAGGCTTGACGCGGTCACGGAATGGAGTAAAAAATATTTGTGGTATTTTTTTTTCATTGAAAGCGCCTATTATTCTGAGTATGAAATACATATAAATTTTATTCAATTTTAGAACAAGACGAGTAGCTTTTTTACTTCTTTTTAGAGTCTACCAACATTACGGAAAGTTTTCTTTTATAATACAAACTTAACCATTCGGACCCATTCAGTATTGTCCTTGGATCTGTACCTTATACATATATCTTCTATCTTAGGCGCACCAGCTGCAACTGCTGAAGGAGCAAGCGAGACAGACTGAGGACTGGCTCGCGACCAAGGAAGCGTTCCTGAACAACGACGACCTCGGCGAAAACTTAGACGGTACGTGTATAAATTTGTATTTATCGTGAGCAATTTATATGAATTCGCCCAGTAAGTTAAAAAAGGTTCGCAAAACAGGTTCAGTAAATACTCTTTGGACGCCATGGTCAGATTGGTTTCTTAACAGAATTTGGCACCATCACGAAAAAAGCCATGGTAGCCTAGCGGTGTGACCTGTGGCCTCTCAAGCAGAGGGTCGCGGGTTCAAACCCCGGGCTCGCACCTCTGAATATCTCGGAATTCATGTGCGGAATAGAAAAATAGCTACCACGAGTTCGGTGAAGGAAAACATCGTGAGGAAACATCCACACAGCGACGAAGTAATTCAATGTTGTGTGTGAAGTTACCAATCCGCACTGGGTCTACGTGGAACTATAGCTCAAGCCCTTTCATACTGGGAGGAGGCCTGTGCCCTACAGTAGGACGTATATAGGCTGGATTATTATTTATATAGAGAGGATGGATGAAAGAAGACTGACAAAACAAATTTATACGGGGAATGTGGATGGGTGCAGTGGGAGGGGAAGACCTAGACGGACGTTCCGTGACCAAATCGCGGACGTTTTAGAAACAGGTCAGGTCAAGAGTACCCGAAACCGACGAGCATGTATGATGAATGTGGATGAAGCAAAAGAGGTATGTCAGGATCGTAGCGAGTGGAACAAAGTAGTCTCTGCTTACCCCTGTGGGAAAGAGGCGTGACGATATGTATGTATGTATGTATTATTATTTATTATTATAAAAAAAGGTTCGCCATCCCTGCTGTACCCTGACCTCTTTTACCTCTTCTCCAGCCGTGGAAACCCTGATCAGGAAGCACCAGGAGTTCTCCAAGCTCCTGGACTCCGGCATATCGAGGGTCGATGACCTGGAGAAGTTCGCCAGAAGTATCCTTCAGGATGGGCACTACGATAGGGTCTACGTGGAACGAAGGCTGACCCTCATCCTAGCACGACGAGACAAACTTAAGGTATGACGACCTCCTACTTTGTATGACTTTAATTAGCGGTTGACCGCTTCCCGGCACGCTCGTATTTGACAGCATGCTGGGTCCCGGCAACAAGGGTAATTTTTAAATGTGTGTAATGTTCAATGATCGGAATAGGTAATGCCATTTCGGGTAAATGACCTTAAACATTGTACATAACATGGACAAGACTTGTGATTCCCCTACTCCAAAAAACAGACATTGTACATATATCATTCATTTACTTTCGTTTAACAGTCACATACAGCTAAAGCTAAGCTAAGCTTTTAATTCCGGTGACAATACAATAATGCATATTCATTGTTATTGCAAATTCAAAATGGCCGCTGCTACAAAATGGCGGATAGCCTATTTCTTATCAACTCCATCAATATGGGTATCATTTGAAAGGTCTTTGCAAGGAGAATACAGTGCACTATATCAAATATAAAAAAAAAAACTAAAGACTCGAAAAAAAAAAAGTAAAAAAAACTTTTAAGTAAAACGGTTTTATATAACATTGATTAGACTAAAATAAAACCGACTAGACTTAGACCGATTTAGACTAAAAAAAAAAGTTTTTTTTTACTTTTTTTAACCCTGTCATCACCTATTGTCCAATGATGTTGTCGTGTTTATGATTGTAATCCGTTTATGATTGTGCTGTTGCGCAGGAGTCGTGTTCGCTCCGCGGGCTGCGGCTCTCGCAGGCGCGGCAGCTGCACCAGTTCCTGCGCGACCTGGGCCACGAGCGCGACTGGATCGCGCTCAAGATGCAGACCGCCTGCGACCAGAACTACCGGTGAGACACACCTAGAACAGTGGTTCCCAACCTAGGGGTAATAACCCCCGTAGGGAGCAAAATGGAAATTCTAGGGGGGTAACAGATGGCACTAAACAAAATAATAGTACGTTTGAATATGTGCGGTTTTATTATTTTAAATTGGCTAGGGGTAAACTCAATTCCCATACTTGTTCATAGGGGTAGTGACATTGAAAAGGTTAGGAACCACTGACCTATAATTACATTCAAGAAAAATAGGCTTGTAACGACGACATTTGACAATTACAGTGTGTATGTGTTTGTATATTCTTTATTGTACAAAACATATAAAAAAGCAAATACAGAATAACAGAAAAGTACAGTAATTTATTTGCTAAAGGCCGGTCGCTTAGCACAGAGAAAAGAGCAGAGAAATTCGAGCGTTGACCCACTGCTATCTATCTCTGTTGCACGCGTGCATATTGCCCTCACGCTCGCACAGTTCATTCAAAATCGTTTGCCAATTTAATAAGATTCAAGGATTTTTTTTTTCAAATATTGTAAATTTACTCCTTAAAATGGATCATCTAACCTCCTTACTGCTTTTCGCGTAATTTGTTCACGTTGTATAGTTTTTAATAAACATAGATTTGGTTCGGGATTTGTCCTGTACGTACTGTTACGTATTCTATGATAAGGGCGTTGTAATCTCCGTATATCGATTTCTAACCCTGGCCCTCATTCCAGGGAGCTGTCGAACCTGCAGAGCAAGATACAGAAGCACGCGGCCTTCGAGGCCGAGCTGGCGGCCAACAAGAAGCGCATCGACGATGTGGCGGTGCACGGAGAAGAGCTCATAGGTATGCCAATCACCTAACAACATCTAGGCTATAGTCTATTTTTCATTCTTAGGTACTAGATTGTCAAGTGGTTATGTCAAATTCACAGATATTGACATGATTGTTTGTATTCATACATACATACATAACCGTCACGCCTTATTCCCTGCGGGGTAGGCAGAGACAACAGAGTGCCATTCGCTTCTATGTATTCTGACATACTTGTTTATATTCGTTATATTCTATTAGCAAAATTTCTATTCGCTTCCCCCAAGTGGCTTTTTTAACCGACTTCAAAAAAAGAAGTTCTCGATTCGGCTGTATTTTTTTATGTGTGTTACCTCATAGCTTTTATATGGGTGCTTCGATTTCGATGGTATTTTTGTGCTTGATAGGAAATGGCTTCCTATTGCAAGTATACATTATGCCGTTATATTTGGGAAAATCAAAAGGCTTTTTATTTTATTTTATTCATTTCACTATGTTTGTAACATACAAGCAACACCGGCATTGTCACTTCACTATCTGAGATTAAAAAACACATCGCTATTTCATGTGACCACATGCTTCATTTATTAATTTGATTTTTTATTATTTCAGAAGCGAAACACTACGCGTCTCAGGAGATATCAACCCACGTCGAGGATCTTGAGAACCAATGGCGAGAGCTGCAGGTGAGGTTTTTACGAACACTTGACACTGAAAATTGTCAGGTTTCGATTATATGTAGGCTTAGAACGGCTATACACGAGTCCACTCGTGCACGGGATGCAGCTGTAAAACATACTGTAATTCACCCGTAAGTTTATAAACATAATTTATTCTAGAAATTTTAAAAACTTCCGTAAGATTCTGAACGAGATTATTTTTCGTAAAATCATCATTTTATGTTAGGTTAGATTATACGTTGTCGGTTTAGGTAGTTAAAACAATATAAACAATCTTGACATGTCTTTTTATTGAAATACACAGTCTAAAAATTAAAATCGTTACACTATACAATTCAATCATGAAAGTAAATGATTTTTTCATACCAAAATTGTAAAATGTAAAGATTTCGATTTATAAAGTGTACGTTTAAATAAAAAGACACGTCAAGATTGTTTACATTGATTTAACTACCTAAACCGACAACGTATAGCTATGTTATTTCAGGTCAGATTTGGTTTTGTCATGTTAGATTAGATTAGGTTAGCTTAGATTAGATTAAATCTTGCGAAAATGGGGCATAAAAAATGTCTCTTTTAGCATCCTACGACAAAACAAACTTACGGATTGTGTTATTCTCCGCAGTCATATGTAATGTATTCCTTAAATGAATTAAATTCCTCTCCCAGTCGGCTGTGAAGCTGCGTCGCGAGCGGCTGCAGGAGGCGTACCAGGCGCGAGTGTACCTGCGCGGGCTGGACGACTTCACCGCCTGGCTGGATGATGTGGAAGCGCAACTGCTGAGCGAGGATCACGGTGAGGGCAAAGACAGTGGCGCCATCTATTCGTAGTTGCATTAAAACTACTAGCATTGGTAAACTGCTTCAACTTGTTTTGACTCGTGGTGCAATCTATCTATTGGCGACTACTGTCGGCTACATTGACATTTAACATTGGTGAAGATTCACTAAGATGTGTATCGCAACCATAGCGCCACCTATTGGTGGCTACATTAGCAGTAGTAACTTTGGTGGAAACTGCTTCAACTTGTTACGACTCGTGTAGCGCCACCTATTGGCGGCTACATTGAAACTACTGACGTTTGTGACGATCCCGCTTCGATTTGTTGCCACGTGTGTCGGGATTGTGGCTCCACCTATTGGTGGCTACATTGGTAAAGTTTGGTACCCGCGCGGGCTGGACGACTTCACCGCCTGGCTGGACGACGTGGAGGCGCAGCTGCTGAGCGAGGACCATGGTGAGACCGTAGCGCCATCTGTTGACGTTTGACACTATCAACTTTGGTGAAGACTGCATCAACTTGTTCCGGCTTGTGTCGCAACCGTAGCGACACCTATTGGTAGTATTGGTGGCTAAATTAGCAGAGTCAACTTTGGTGAAAACTGCTTCAACTTGTACCCTCGCGTTTCACGATTGTAGCGACACCTATTGGTAGCTAAATTTTGTACATTATTTTTAACGTTACTTAGCACCAAAACTATTATATCACTAGCTGTGCGCGCGACTCCGTTCGCGTGGAATAGTGACTAATTTCCCCCGTTTTTTCCACATTTTTCCATATTTCTTCGCTCCTATTAGTCGCAGCGTGATGTTATATAGCCTAAAGCCTTCCTCGATAAATGGTCTATCCAACACAAAAAGAATTTTTCAAATGAAACCAGTAGTTCCTGAGATTACCGCGTTCAAACAAACAAACAAACAAACAAACAAACAAACAAACTCTTCAGCTTTATAATATTAGTATAGATTACCAGTTTCAAATATTTAATGCGACAGATAAGCGCCCTAGTTACAAATATTACAATAACACTTATACTATTTACCTATTAATAACACAAAAAATTGTAGCAACTACCTATAATTATATTGCGGTTTTTGTGATATCATTCCGGGAACATGTAAATATATCTACTTCAAGCGTAATTTTGACTTCCACATTGCTCAAGTCCCGCTTCGACACGTGTCGCGTCCGTAGCGCCACCTATTGGCAGCCACACCTAACATTAGTTAGATCTCATTGGAATAGGCGTGATGTATGACATATGCGCTCCTCCGCAGGCAAGGACCTAGCCTCGGTCTCAGCGCTCCTGAAGCGTCACTCCCGCCTGGAGCAGCAAGCCGCTGGCAAAGCCGGCACCGCCACACAGTTGGCCGACACGGCGCGACAGCTGGCCACCACCGGCCACTTCATGGCCGAGGAGATGCTGGCCAAGGCTGATGAGGCAGTCAAGAGGTGAGGGAGTAACTAGGACAGCTGCCATCAGTGATGTAGCGACCATAGCGCCACTGGCCTAGCGACACGGCGCGACAGCTGGCCACCACCGGCCACTTCATGGCCGAGGAGATGCTGGGCAAGGCTGATGAGGCAGTCAAGAGGTGAGGAACCAAAGAACAGTCCTAGCACGACAGGGCGCGATTAGAGATACGCGCGACATTAACTATACCTGTCACTGTCTAACTTCTAACTAGATATATCAAAAATTGACAGATAGGCTATCGCGTGCGCGACACGACTAGACCCTGTTGCCGTGCTATGCCTACAGCTGGCATTAGCACCACATAATGTAGCTATCGCTCGAATATCCGCTCCGCTACCGGCCTTTAGTGGCGATGTAGCGACCGTAACGCCATCTATCGTCCTTTACTAGAATTTCTTCTACAAACGTCATCTGTCAAAGTGTTCTGTACTCTGATCATTTTAAGATTTGAATTTCAACCGCCAAAACCTAACGCATCTTTAAGTAATCACAAGGCATTGTAGTGTATTGACTATCATTGAAAACGCATTCGTCACAACCGCAGGGCAGTTGCCCTTGGACCGCCGGACTAGATGGTAGTGTAGATGGTGTGTTGGTGAGCCTGGAAGGCATCGTGACAAAGTACCGAGTGCTAGTACATTACAGGCATCAAAATTCAAAATTCAAAACTTTATTTATGAAATAGGCTCCTAAGAGCACTTTTACACGTCATTTTTGATTTTACCAGCTCTTCGGAAAGACCATCATTGCCAAGAAGAATGCGCCGCAAGAAACTTGGCAGAAAGTATTTTTTTCAAAAAATTAAATTACAAAATATAAAAACGTAAAAATTTACATAAAAACAATCAGTGTAGTTAATGTGGAGGCAGGATATTTAAGTAAAAACATGTATCACTGATCCAAGGGCCAAGGCAACGCGCTGACGCAGGTTTTTACCGCAGATACTGATACCTTTTGTATTTAAGACATTATAACAAACAGCAATAAGTGCTATTGACGTAATCACTTCTCAATTTTTTAACTTTTGGATTCCTAATCTTAAAATAATCAGAGTATACCTCGCTCTAACTCTATGGACTTCGGTTCCCAGGCATAACATCTGACTGGACAGAGATCTCTATTGGACTCTTTAACTGATGATGTGCTTTGGCCCTCAGGTACCGGCAGCTGCAAGAGCCGATGCAGATAAGGCGCGACAACTTGGAGGACGCGGCGCTCCTGCACCGCTGGGACCGCGATGCTGATGAGGAGATGCGCTGGTGAGATACCAACCCTCAATAATTGATAATTTGAATTGACATGTTACGAGCTAAGCTTGTGGCTCATCATGTAAAAGATACTTCATGTAAAGTATCTGAAATACAAGATGGAAGATACTTTTAAAACAAGCATTTTAAATACCAGGTGCAAATAACTTTCTAAAAAGTTATCTGAAATACTAGATGCAAAATATCTATAATTTGGCTCCTAACAATATCGATAAAATTTAAACGACGCGTTCAGTTGCATTCGGGAAGAAAACTGCGCTCATTATTTTCGTAACATCTTAGGACATAAAGTATCTTCACATCACAATATTAAGGTATCAGTAAAATGTAAGTATAAAATAAAATAAAAAAGTATTTCAAATACAAGATGTAAATACGTATTTTGTAACTTGTATCTGTATTTTAGAAAGTTTTATCTAAGATAGGTCACATCTTTGCTCATCAGAAGCTACGCACGCCGGTAGCTTTTAGACCCGCACGTCATTTTGACAGTGAATAAGAGAGTGTGTCTGTCCTCGCAGGATGGTGGAACGGGAGCCCCTGGCAGCCCTCAAGGACACGGGCGCGTCGCTGCAGGAGACACAAGCGCTGCTGAAGAAGCATCTGGCCCTGGAGGCAGAGCTCATGGCTAGGTTTGTAACTTTGTACAACTGTCAAACTGAGGTTTCTGCTGTCTTTTTTTAACCGACTTCAAAAAAGGAGGTATTCAATTCGGCTGTATTTTTTTTTTTTTTTTTTTTT
>BHDV01037008.1:299488-318660 GCA_005406045.1 Adoxophyes honmai
AGACAAGGATTAGAGTTTTAAGTTCATCTACATAGGTAAGTGGTTTTCCCGGGAAAACGTGATTTTCAGAGAAAAAAAAAACCAGGATATAATTTCTTAGTTACTGAATAATCCGAGTAAAGCTCGGTCGTACAGCTAGTTTGCATAAAGTGTTAAAACATGAATTTTGAAAAAGATTGTGGCGTCATGTTTTTGCTTACATTTCTTACTTTAAAATTAGACTTCTCAAAGGCCATTCAAGATAGTTAACCCTATATTCTCCCAGTGCATGGACCAACGAGACCATAGCAGTCGTGACAGCACCGGAGCTGGCTCACGACGTGCCGGGCGCCGAGCGGCTGTTAGCACGACATAAGGACATCGGGGCGGAGGTCACCGCCAAGGACGAGGCCTTCCAAGCGCTCTACAATGACGGTGAGGCCTCAATACTGCTTTAATCTACTTAAATAAAAAAGGAATAATGGCAGGAATGTTGAATAAAACGAATTATCAGTTTTTGAAAGATTTTGTTTAACTTCACTTTTGTGTGTATGTTCGTGTGTTTACAAATCTTGCGAGGAAGATTTGAACCCACTCCGGAAGTTTGATGATCTATATCTTTGTCGATGTTTAGTCATTTGATAAAAGAAATAGTGTGCCAGATTTTTACAAGCTTTTTTTTATTATTTAACTTCACTTTTGTATTTTTGTATGTTTACCAATCTTGCAAGAAAGATTTGAACCAATTCCAATAGACCGATTGAGCTGAAACTTGGTATACCTACCTAAGTAACTTAGATTATAATACAATATTCCGGTAGTGGACTTCTGGCGGCCCAGCCGGGACTGTCTCCGATGGACGGAACTCTTCAACGGTTGATCTGATTGACTTGAAATCTGGTGCACATAAACTAGGATGGATGACAATGAAGTACAGTTGGCAAAAAGTACAGTCAGCAAAAAAACATTTGTTCTGAAAATGAATTTTGTTGGTTAGATTATTTTACCCTCGATAACTTGTTAGGGCGACCACATACACTCGAAATTCCGTTTCGGAATTTCGAAATATCGATTCTTAATATCGAACGTAGTCAATCCATATAAATCCATGGACACCACATACAAACTGTAGTTTTGTGTTCCAAATGAAACCTGATTCGGAAATCCGTATCGTATTTGTGTGATCACCATCATCATCATCATTATCAGCCGACAGACGTCCACTGCTGGACATAGGCGTCCCCCAAGGATCTCAATTTGTGTGATGTATTCACGGAATTCCGAATTGATATGTCAAATTGAAATTTTAAAACTTTCGAGTGTATATGGCTGCTCTTAGGTCGCTACTATACTTCGTTCTATTCTCAGGCGAGAAGCTGGTCCGCGAGCGTCACTTCATGTCCGCCGAGATAGAGGAGCGAATGGCGTCGCTCCGCGCACGACGCGCCCAGCTCGACGCGGCCTGGGCAGCGAGGGCCGACATCTACGCGCAGCATCTCGACGCGCTCGTGTTTAGACGCGAGGCGGACGCGTTGGACGCTTGGATTACCAACAAGTACGAATCAAATCAATTGTTTTTTTGCGTCAATCCACAGATTCTTAGCTTTTGCCAGCAGCTTCGCTCGCGTTAAGAAGCGTTTTAGACGCGCTCGTGGTTCGACGCAAGGCGGACGCGTCTATCACTCGCTACAACACTATACAACAACAACGCTACAAGTACGCTCCCTAATTATGTCATTCCTGTCCCCTTAGCACGGTAGGGCACGAGTAGAGATACGCGCGACATAGACTATACGTCGCTGTCTAACTAGAGACGTCAGATTATGACGGGTAGACGACCCCGCGCGCGACGCGACTAGAGCGTGTTGCCGTGCTAAATCTACTGGTGAAATATGACCCGATAGTGGGTCACGAGTTGAGTCCAGCTCGACGTGGCGTGGACGGCGTGGGCCGACATCTACGCGCAGCATCTCGACGCGCTCGTGTTTAGACGCGAGGCGGAGGCGTTGGACGCGTGGATTACTAACAAGTACGCATCAAAATAAACAGTATACATGTTACGCACAGCGATATCCTTAAAAATACGCGCAGCATCCGGACGCGCTAGTGTTCCGACGCGACTGCAGTTTAATTTAGAATTTTTAGAATTGTTTGCAATTCAATTTAGTTTTTTTTTTAATTTGTTGAAATTTGAATTGATCTCTCTCGTCCGTAGGGCTCCGCTGGTCCGCGACGGCACCCTGGGCGACAACGTGGCGCAGGTGGAGCAGCTCCTGACGCGCCACTCCCAGCTGGAGCAGGCCATCCTGGCGCACGGGGACAAGTTCCACGCGCTGAACCGGGTCACGCTGGTGAGACACACATACACACATACACACATCGCGGTGGAACAGCTCCTGGGGCCACTCGCAGCTGGAGCAGGCCATCCTGGCGCACGGGGACAAGTTCCAAGCGCTGAACCGGGTCACGCTGGTGAGACACACATACACACATACACACATCGCGGTGGAACAGCTCCTGGGGCCACTCGCAGCTGGAGCAGGCCATCCTGGCGCACGGAGACAAGTTCCAAGCGCTGAACCGCGTCACATTGGTAAGTCCGACGACACACGCTTCAATAGGGTCTTTGACAACACTACTAACTATAATTTGTGGCCAACCTAACAGATTATAGGAAAATTAAATATATTTCACTTTCTTTTCATCAAAATATTATGCATTTTTAGAAGATTTTGTTCGATTTATTTCTAATTTTGTTTAATAATGTATCTGTGACCGAAACGCTGTGTGAATTTTGTGGTTGATTGATGATGTCACATGCAGGTAAACAAAGTTGACAAAGTTTACGAGTTTAGTGTTTCATTGACAGATTGGAAGAAAGGTGACCTTTGTTTACCTGCCTGTGACGTCACAGAAATCACGTGAGTGACTCCATTTTCTAAACAGCGTTTTTCGCGCGAGTTTGAGGATTTTAACTTTAATATTTATTTTCTATATTGATACAGACAAGAATCCGGAAATACTAATAAATCGTGTTCATGAAGAATTGATTAAAAATATACTTCAAAAATTGACAAAAAACCCTATTGATTATTAAAGGCTGGTCACGGAGCACTGCGGAATTCGAGCGTTGACCCGTTGCTATCTGTCGCTCGCGTGCAGTAATATTGCCCTCACGCTCGCACTGAAGCACGTGCGTCGCAGTGTGCGAGCGTGACGGCAATATTACTGCACGCGTGCGACAGAGATACACAAAAAGCTGCATAGTCGAAACTATGACTATTTCCCATTAGACCATGACCGCTTCTAGCATATTTTTAGGTTTAAAGTTATACCTTATCGGTTTAGGTAGTTAAAACAATGTAAACAATCTTGACGTGTCTTTTTATTTAAACGTACACTTTATAAATCGAAATCTTTACATTTTACTATTTAGGTATGAAAAAATCATTTACTTTCATAATTGAATTGTATACTGTAACGATTTTCATTTTTAGACTGTGTTTTTCAACAAAAAGACATGTCAAGATTGTTTATATTGTTTTAACTACCTAAACCGATAAGGTATAGTAGGCACAATAGTGACAAGATTCTAGTGCTAGTCTATCGCCAAAAGCATACCTAATCAACCTAATTAGTCACGGAAGAAAAAGAGAGTGGCCCGTGTGGTGTCGGGTCTAGAATAGCACTTCCCCCTTTCTTCCCGTGGGTGTCGTAAGAGTCGACTCTGGGAAAGGGTTAGTGTATTGTGGGCGATGGGCTAGCAACCTGTCACGCCATATCACGTTTAACCATCCAGTTACCCTGAAATTACTAAACGTGGCACTGGATTTTTGGATTCATGTGCTCTGCCTACCTCTCTTGGGAATACATCGTGAGAATATGTATGTTATGTAATGTATGTTTGTAACTTTAAAATTGTTTTGCCAGGTGGAACAAGCATTCAAGAAGCAGAAAGAGTCGGAAGAGGCGGCCCGCGCGGCCTCCGCGGCCCAGCAGGCTGCCGAGCGGGCGCAGCGGCATCGCCGGCAAGAGGTCGAGAGGCTCGCCGAGCAGCGCCGCCGGGACACACAAGACACGCAGGTGAGACGCAGACACATGTACACGCACACGGACGCACGTATTCACGCACACTCACGCAAATATGCAGACACAGTCTTATACGTACGGACGCACTCACGCACCCACAGAAGAACGCCCGAACGTACAATCAAGCGCTGACACACGAACGCTCGTACATACTCGGATACTGACACGAGAACTCACCCACTCACGAACCCACGGCCACACACACGGTCATAGGCATGAACGTATGCACGCAAGGTCATATACTCAAGAACTCACACTTGCACACATCCACGCACGCATGCACTCGTACTTTCTTTCACTCACGCACGCACTTATGCCCTTACTCACGCACACATTTGCGTGCATTCACGGGTGCACACATACTCTCACTCATGCATGCACTCATGCGTGCATTCACACACACGCACGCACACACATACACGTGTGCACATACTTGCATTATTGCAAATAGGCTCCTAAGAACACGACCATGCAGTTTTTCTTAGTCCTCCCGCACTTGACAAAGACCACAATTATTTAAAAATACACCACAAAGAAGTTAACAGAAACCAAACTCAAAATATAAAACAAATCCTTCACAAAACAAAAAAAAACACATCTCTCAAGGTCTACATTTTTAACCCACCCATTTGTACCAAATTCACAAAACTAAACCATTTCCCAGCTGACGGGCGCAGCGCCCGAGCCGTCCGCGGTGGCGGCCGCGTCCTCCGAAGAGACGCTCTCCCCGGCGCCGCAGTTCGACCGCCTGCCGCGGAACGACCCTGTCAAGCGAGCGGAGAGCATGAGCGTGAGTGATCTACCTATTTTACCGAGACAAGAGAGTATAGTTATAGTACCTACATTGTGAATTAAGGGCCGTAAAAAGGATATTCCCCGTGTGGTGCCGGGTTAGAATAGCACCTCCCTCTTTCTTCCCGTGGGTGTCGTAAGAGTCGACTCTGGGAAAGGGTTGGTGTATTGTGGGCGATGGGCTAGCAACCTGTCACCACAATATCACGTTTGACCATCTGGTTACCCTGAATTTGCTAAACGTGGCACTGGATTTTTGGAATTCATGTGCTCTGCCTACCCCTCCTGGGAATACAGGCGTGAGAATATGTATGTATGTATGTCATGCCATCACGCCGCGCTCCGCTTTGGATTGGTTGACACCTTTGGAATCAAATGCCACAGACAAGAACTATGTTTCGTACAGAATGCGAATGGTCATACAGCCAGGTTCTGCCAAAAAGGTTCAAACAAATTGAAGAAAAGTATTGAAAATCGCGTTGATAAACATCCAAAGTATTAAATTAATAAACATAGTGCGTACGTTAATGTTGAAATTTAAAATTGGCCTATACTCAAGTATATTCTGAGCAGTATTCCCGCCATCTGGTGGTATCTTGTAACACTCCTCTCGGTCTTTAGGTAATGAAGACCCCGAAACGCACGCCGTCGTTCACGACGCGCCGCCGCACGCAGAGCTTCCGCCGCCACCGCCGCCCCGAGGAGCTGCCGCCCGTCGAGATAGAGGGTACTAGCACGTAGACATTTACATAACATAGCACAAAACACACGTGCAGACAGCAGACACACACACACTACTTTTTTAGTGAAATAAATAAATAGATGAATCGCTTTTGTGTCCAGCAGTGACAGGAAAGTATGTAGACACGAGCATACACACACACGCACACACACGAACAGACACACGCACGCACACACAAATTACTTTTTTTTGTGAAAGGGGGCCATCCATAAAAATATGAAATTTATATATATGAAGAAGGGGGGGGGGGTTTAGTTGTAATTATCTTTAAGAACATAGCTACTAGTTTAACCATTGTGTCTTCGCGGAGCGCATAATATTAAAATCTCAATAAAAAAAATTGTAAACAATTATCAAGGTACGGACCACGAGACCGTAGATGTAAAATTTACTTTTAAAAAAAAAGAAGGAAGGGGGAGGCAGTGATTTGTGACGAAAAGTTACTGTGATTTCCATTGTTAAATGAGTGACATTTTGACCTTAAATATTTTAGTCAGTGGCCGGGCATATCGTCTGAATCGCAATGTCGAACGGGAATAACAACCGCGAATGCAGATGCGCGCCGACTAAAACTGCGATTAAAAGTAGGCATAACAGAATACATTGACTTGAAAAGCGACGAAATATTTGTCTCCCTCAAGCTCAATACTGAAAAAATGAGGAAATACTTCTCAGGGGTTTTCAGACGCATAATACTCGACCACTGGTTAAGGGTAGTTCTTGAGAATTATCAGTCCCCTGGCTACACTTATTTCAAAAAAACATCGACCTATTTGTAACTAAGTACGATTTTAATTTAGTGCGTAATAATGTCCCTTGAATAGGCAGCACTTTCTGTCAATTTGTGTATAATTAAGTCAAAAAATCTGGGGGCACGGCCGTGCCCCCACCAAGACGAGCAAAAAAGCGTCACGGCCGTACCATCCTTTTCTCGAAGCAATTCAGACCATTTTCGACCCCCTGTAACTTCGTTGTGGATAAAACTAGAAGACTGAAATTTTCAGTAACCATGCAGGCATTGTAAAGACACGTATATTTCAAATTTCATTCAATTTGAACCAGTATTTTAAGAATTATAACGGGTCAAATTTCTTAATTTTGTCACTCACTGACTGACTCACCGATCATCAAAAGTCTAAGGCACTTCTAGCAGACCTAGAAGCTTCAAATTTGGAATATAAGTAGTGTTTGGTGTATGAATCAAGGAAAAACTAAAAAAACTGCAAAAAATCAGAATTTTTGTATGGGAGCCCCCCTTAACTACTAATTTTATTTTAATTTTATTATTTATTTTTAAAGTAAATATGTAATTAAATATTCTGTGAGCATTTCAAGTATTTAGCTGTTACAGTTATTTAAATAGACCCAAAACTGCAAAGGCCAAATGGCCAATTAAGTCTCGATATATTTATATTAAACATTCAAGAATTTTAATATTGATATACGTCACTATAAGATGCTGTTAATTATTACGTAACAACTTAATGCTTCGAGTACGGAGATTCCAGACACAATAAAATTGATTTTCAATTGTTATGGACCACGATCGTGGTCTTAGAGACTGGACGTATTAAGACAGGAAGTCACTTAACCTCTCGTATGCTACGGAGCAGATCTGCTCCATTTTAAGGATATCTTTTTTTTATTTTTATTTTAATCACCATAATTTGTAGATATTGAAACAGAAGAGGCTCGAATGCAGTATATTTTTCATTTCCCGCATACGAAGGGTTAAGTAGAGACTGAATAAATTAATAACCGACTTGGTATTACATGGATCTCACAACTTTTTACCGCAGAACAACTGAGTTGCGAGACTTGGTTTTTTTGACAAGTATTGTTTTTGATGGGATTTAATTATTATGATATGCCAGGGGAATGAGGAGTCTCAAGAAATACCCTTAAAATATTTACGGTCACGCCTGTATTCCCTAATGTGATATACGGAGTGCACAAAATGCAACATAGATAAACTGACTATTTCACGTTTTGTGGTTACTTTTAGCATTATTTTTTTTGAGTTGGCAGATTTGTATAGATTCTAGCACGCATGTCGTCTTATCTTGGCAGGCTATTTGGAGCGAAAGCAGGAGTCGGGTGTGGGAGGCAAGCGCGCGACGGTTCGCTCGTGGCGATCGTACTACTGCGTGCTGTGCGGCCAGCTGCTGTGCTTCTTCCGTGACGAGCTGGACTTCGCGGCCGCGAAGGCCGCCGCGCCGCCACAGGCTATCCTGAACGTGAGTGATCCTGCCATTTGAAGATTCATCTCTTATGTTGTCTAAAATGTTTTATTCCTGCAATTTCGCCCGTTGTTTAGCAATGTCCGTATGTTAGAAAACTGGCAAAGTGCGAGTCGGACTTGCGCACGAAGGGTTCCGTACCAAAAACAGGAAAAAAAACAGGTTTTTTTTTTATTAGAGTCCCCCTTAATCTTTTTTTTTAATAGTATTTGGTGTTGTAGTAACAATACAAACGTATAATATAATGTGTGAAAATTTCAACTGCTTAGCTATCACGGTTCTTGAGATACAGCTCGCAGAATGGTGACCACTAAAAACGGCCAAAATATCACGTTTCACGGGAGCCGCCTTTAATTATTATTATTATGGTTTTAGTATTTGTTGTTATAGCGGCAGTATAAATACACATCATGTCTGAAAATTTCAATTGCCTAGCTCTTGCTTAGATACAGTTTGGTGACAGAGACAGACAGACGGACAGACCGGACAGTAATAGGGTCCCGTTTTTTAAAAACTGAAACTCTGAAACACACATTAATTTGCTCAAAGGTTGGCTGGTAGAGATTCCTTTTGGAATAAGTCCGTCTTTGTACATTGTTCTTTTTTTTTAAACCTGTCTGTACCCTTTTTATTTTCTATTGTACAATAAAGAGTTTTTTACTTTACTTTACTTTTCTATCCCCAGGCGCGCTGCGAGCCTGCCGGAGACTACACGAAGCGCGCGAACGTGTTCCGGCTGCGCTGCGCGGACGGCGCCGAGTACCTGTTCGGCTGCCCCGCGCCCGCGCTCATGCGGGACTGGGTCGCCAAGCTCAGCTTCCACGCACAGGTCCGACATAATATTGTAATAAATATCCCATCGAACGCCTTACGCGCACACCTGTGTACATAACGGTTTTTTGTTTTGCGCTTTGCGCGTCCTACCTGCACACGTTTGCGCAACTCGTTTTTTTTCTGAATGAAAGTGACCTTTATGCAGCGACATAGCTTTATGCGCACACGTGTGCGCATAGGACGCTTGGATCCTAAAAAGTTGGGGAAAAGGCGTGCCATATGGCGCTCGACGGGATATAATGCTGACGGCCGAACTACTTCCCTGGTGAAGCGCCCTAGCACTACCTATCGCCGAATGACCGAACTACTTGCTGAGTTGTCTGAGTTTGCAGTTATGTGAAATCTAGTGTTACTTTGTATTTGAGTCTAAGTAGGGGCCTCAATTTGAGTTTGGACGTGAGATTTAGTGTTAGTTTGAACATGAAACCCAGTATAAGTCTAACTATGATACTCGATTTGAGGTTGTATATGAAATTTAATATTAGTGTGAATATAATACTCAATATGAGTCTGACTATGGATTTATTTATTTACTTTGAGTATAAGTTTAAGTACCACTATGACCTCAAAGTTTAGATATAAACAAAAAAAACAAAACTGCGAATTGTCTGTTCAATCCAGTAATCTCGTAGAACATTCTTCGAAGGAGAAAACTCTTCAACGGTTGCTCCGATTTTTTTTTAATTTAGTACACGGATCCAGTAAAATAAACTTATAAAATATTTATTGTCAGTTTTCTTAAACGTTTTTTTGTTACAGCTCCCACCAGAGTTGCAGTTGACGCCATACGCGCCTCCGGAGTCACCAAATGCTGAACTGAAGAGAAGGCTGCAGAGGTCAGTTAGATTAGAATAACGAGTTTTATCTTTATTAGAGAGGGATAGCCTAGTGGTTAGATTGACTGTGACGCTTAAGGTCGTGGGTTAAAAAAAAGATGTGTAACAGAAAACGATATGTCACGAATAAATAAAATAAATTAGAGAGTTATATAAAATTCAAATCATCTTTAAATAGTCCATAAATGAATAGTAACACTTATTTGCTAGTAAATTCAATAATTTGCGTCTCAAATGTAGCGTTGGTAACAGTTTAAATTCTGTTGGCAGTTTTTTATAGACCTTAACAGACTACGCATATACGATAATATTTTTCATCTGCTTATAAATGTCAACTTTCCATATGTCAGTGGCAACAGATACTTGACGGTAAATCTGCGCTGTGTGTTAGGTGTTAGCTCATTGAATTGTATAGGGTGCGATATTGACAGATATCTGTTCAGTAACAGATATCTTAACGTATCTGTTTCACACTTTCAACAATTTTGTCATATCGTCAGAAGCGCGTCATCATCATCATCGGCCGCGTCGTCGCCCGAGCCGGCGCGGCG
Source organism: Adoxophyes honmai (assembly GCA_005406045.1). Classification (NCBI taxonomy): domain Eukaryota; kingdom Metazoa; phylum Arthropoda; class Insecta; order Lepidoptera; family Tortricidae; genus Adoxophyes; species Adoxophyes honmai. The sequence goes on from BHDV01037008.1 coordinate 309,552, forward strand.
CGCGCGCACGCAGGCCGAGATCCTGCAGGAGCACCGCGAACAGGCGCGGAGGAGCGCCGACGCTAACGCTAACGCTCCCGCCTCCGCCTCCGCTAAGACCACGCCCGAGCGGAACATAGGCGAGTATTTCTACTATAGATGCACGATTTTAAAGATTTTTTTATTTCTTTTTAAAATATTTTTTCTCTTAGTATCCTGTCCTGTTTAGTGTCGGGACAGAATAAAACCTCTCCATTTTTTCCGTGGATGTCGTAAGAGGCGACTAAGGTAGCTTTAGGCGACAGGCTAGCAATCTGTCACTGTTCTACCTCTTCCATCTTTGCAAACCTAAAACAATGCTAGAAGTGGTTGCGAAACGTGATATAGTCATAATCATGTTTTGTCTAAACGTTTCGTGTGCTCTGCCTACCCCTTTTGGGAACACAGGCGTGATTGTATGTATGTGTGTATGTATGTTTCCTTTTTAATACCGTAGAGATAAAATCCTGAATACATTGTTTTAAGAACCTACTTTCAAAATCACCCGTAAACTACTTTCTAATCTTCTTTAGTTACACTTTTTTTTTTTTTAGAAATACACGTTTTTCGAAATTGTCTAACGCCGTAGACGTTGTATCTTTGTCATATATGAGATTACGTGACAGAGAGAGAGAGAGCTCTATATTAACTTGTTTCCGTGAATAGGGTAAAGTTAGTAATTAACAGACATAGGAATCCGCGGGGCAAAAACTATTGACAAGTAGTGTTCCTATGTCGATAAACTCAACTATCGATGCTTGTTCTATACTATATACTAGTAATCACTCAAGTTATCGTTTTGTTTTTTTTACTATTACTAAAAACCTATTTTTACAAGCAAAGTCTTGAGTGTTACTAGTAAATAGAACTAGCATCGATAGTTGAGTTTATCGACATAGGAACTCCCTACTTGTCAATCGGTTTTGCCCCGCGGATTCCTATGTCTGGTATTTATGTTAATGTAGTTCTGACCAGACGGTTGTGTTACAGAGTCGAGCGTGCTGCCGTCGTTGCCGCCGCGGAAGCCCCCCAGCCAAGAGGACGTCTCCGAAGTTGTACTTAGGTATTGTTTTTATTTATTTATTAATTAGCTGGCCCTAATGCTGGGGCCACACTAACGGGAAATGGCGTTAATGGACGTCAATCGTATGGTGAAAACACGTTTTAACGCGATAATTAACGCCATTTCCCGTTAGTGTGGCCCGGGCATAAGACATTCGTCACGCTTTAACATGATTTTTTCGCTAATTTTCGATATTTTCTCAAATTTTAAACATTCCCTAAACTATGACGAACATTTCAAAACTATAATTAGCTAAAATTGGCCCACACGTTATCGAGGTTTGTAGCCTAACCAGGAGAAACGTGACGTGAGGGCAACACTTGTATGTTTTACATAGCAACATTATTTAAGCTTACTAAGTATTTTTTTACTACTATACAATATGTACAAATCATTTTGATAGCCTATATCGGTGATATTGTTTAAATTAAAGGAATGTGATTTAATTCCTTAGACTTTACCTCCAGCCAAATATTTTTACGGCTATGGATAAGTCTTCAGTATTTTAACAAGAACACAAAACAACATTTTCAAATACAGCACTGAAGCAACAGCAAACTTTGACAGCGGGATTGTATTTTCCATTGCGGAAAAGGCAAAGGCCAAAAGCCATGCAGCCAAGTCTGCATCTGCTGTCAGTGTGAAAATTTTGCTATGTTGATTAACTGAAACTGGCCAGTTTTTTTTTTATTTTCCTGGTCAAGCTATAAAAGCAATGTTATACCCTTCGATACTACTTATAGGACAGTTTTGGTGTAACTTGTCCGTTGTGAACAGATTTCGTACAACACTGAATCTAAGCCTGGAAAGTCTAGTGCGGCAGGCTCATGTATTTTTTTTTTCCAGGAATTCGGAGCAACCGACTGGCTCTTGGGGACGTTCTCGTTTCTCCAACGGCCGCGACCTCAACTCGGAGTTCATAAGGTCGCAGAGAGATGGTAAGACTGACACACAGATTGCATTCCACTCCGGTACAACTGATAGTCTATGAGTGTTAGCCAGACGTCAGTGAATGAAAATTATCTAATACTTCATTTTAGTAACGTCAAAATGATCGCAAATCTAGTCTATTGAATCTGTGCCGACATTAGTTTTATAGTTTGTTTAAAAAAACATTGGCTTTATATTATCTATGGTTTATTTATTTGATAGTTACCGTTTTATTTTGAAAACGGTAATTTGTTAAAGATTACCGTTATTGAATGAAACTGTAATTAAGTTGCCATGTAGGTAGAGGTTACCTGATTTTTTATTAAATTTACTTTTTTTGTTTTTGACTGGTTCTGGCTACATTCACAGTCTGAAAAATTGGTTTTACATTTAATTACTGATGCACTTTCTTGGTTATTATTTTTCAAAAGCTTTTGTGAAGTCCGCTATTGTCAGCATATTGTTTTGTCCTTATTTTTATTTATATGCACAAGGTCAAGCGTGTTTATTGTTACAAAAAAAGTAATTATTGAAAGAGTATTTTTATCAAAATGTTTTTTTTTTTTTTTTCAATTTCTACATGATCTAGTCTGTGATGCTGAAAAAAAAGTACTTAGTTCTAATTATTTTTGCTGATTACAAATAGTAAACGCGGTAACTCCGCAAAAAAGTCGACTTTCTTAGATGACAACCTCTTTTACCCAATTTAGCTAATACAATTCAAATTTTAATTAAAAAAAAACACGCTTAACCTAAAAAACCATAACCCTACCATAGTAGCGGACGGCGCGCCGCCGCTCCCCCTCTCGGGGCCGCCCGAGCGCCCGCCGGCGATCCCCGAACGCAACCCGACCGCGCCCGAACGCCAGCCGAACATTCCCGAGCGCGCGCCGAACCAAGTCTCGGCTCTCGTCAACAGTTACCAACAGAGAGTGTCGAGGGATCAGAACCGGAATATGCCGAGTGCCTGGCAGAACTATGAGAGGCAGAACAACAACTGGGGCGTGGAGACGTCGCACTTCTACTCTGCCAGCGAGCTGGGTCAGTGATTTGGTCTGGAGTCTGGGTTCCCAACCGAGAAATTTAAATATAATAATAGAAAAATAACCTATAAAATTTTAGTTACATAGGATTTTCTGCATCAAAATTTACGGCAAAAACCGTTTTTTTTTCTTTAATATTGATTTAAGTACTTTTTTTAGTTCATAAATATGTCAGCAGCTTTAAAACAACAATACATACATATAGAAGCAACTGACTACATAAAATATGTAAAATTTCAAGTACATTCAAAAAATATTAAAAGACTACATATAATAAGAAATATTCCCCTATAATAATAACAATAATCCAGTCTAAATACTCCCAATCCTAGGCAAACGCCTCCCAGAATGAAAGGGCTTGGGCTATAGTTACCACAGCGCCCAAAAATAAATTAAAGAAAATTAGGCTGTATATGGTTGGGAACCCACGGTCTGGGAACACCCGGCTTGCCCCGCTGGAGTTCCGTAGTGCTTCTGTGGATCAAACTTAGTAACTACAAGCTGCCAGTGACTGACTATGATAGTAACTTGAACTTTGTATTAAATTTAAAGCCAGGGTAATATCTTAATTGAACGTCAAGATATAGAGAGTAGACAAATGTAGTTAATTTATGGAATGGCGGATGTAGCAACACACTTAAATAAAAAAATATTACAAAAAAATACTGTAGTAAGTATTTAAAAAAAAAAACAACCGCGTGGTATTGGCCTTGGATTTACACTTGTCTTATCCATTTCTTTTTGAAGGTAAGCTAGAATTTATTTTAAAATCTGCATAACGTGAAATAGCCACTATTTTGCCTGCGTACGTCATCACTCATAAATGATTCTAGTATTCGTTTACGCGCCCAAATACTAGATGGCGTTGTATCGCTACAAACATTTACTGCTGTTTCAAGTATACTACGTAGTCGGTCACTGTGGGCGAGCAATTCGTAGGTGGGCGAAGGATCTTAGTGCCTGCTTGGAACAATCTACGACTTCTAACGCCCGCTTCTAGTCTACTGTTTTATAGATTACTAACCGTAGATATTGTAGTTAATATAACATTTTGCTGTGTTAAACCTCTAGTAAACAGTTTGGTGTGGCAATACAGTAATTTATGCCAAAAACTTGGGCTTGTTTCAATATAAAAAGAAAGATTCATTAAATTTGTTATGTTCACTTGAACGTTACAGGATTATCTGATGTTTTTTATTAAAGCATTTATTGCCTTCAACGCGTGTTTGTCTTTTTTATCTTTATTACTGTCAAAGATTCGCAGCTATTTGAAGACGAGAGTGTTAAGTATCCAAATATTGACTGTTGATACAGTAGTGTTGTGTAGATACAGTTTTGAATTTGATACCGTTTTTACTTTACCGGGTTTTTTTGTATTACCACACCATTCTGTCAGAGATTTTTTTCTCTTTAGTATTTGGTTTGTAGTGTATTCTTCAACTTAATTTCTTTATGAATGTAACCATTTTTATTGGGTTTTTGTGTAAAAACAAGATTGTTAAAAAGTACTGTGTTTTGTGAAGGTGTGAAACGTGTAAGTTTCTATACATATAATCATCTGACAGCATTAGTAAAACTGTCACGAAACGCATTACTTTTCCAGTACGAATATGGTGGTAAGGCAGCGAATATTCCTATTCGTGACTCTGCACAATTTTCAGAGACAGTTCCGGAGAATATTGTACAGAGTCAAGAATAAGAAGAAATAATAATAGCATTTACTTGCCTACCGGAAAAATCTTTATGTAACTCTTCATAATGTACTTTAGAAAGGTTTCTAATATTATTTATATATTCTACACGCTCTCAGGATCGAGCCATCTTCTTTACGTTCTACATAGAGTACAATGTATGTTCTTTATTCATTTAGCTAGTATTATATGTCTGTCTATCTGTAGCTTGCTTGTATGCTATATATAAGTATGTTTTATGTTTGATTTTGTGGGTTTTTGTTCCTTGAATTGGTTTTAACGCATTCTGTGTCAGTATAGCATAGTGTCATAAAGAGTAAATCTATGTGAATACTTCTGTGTATGAAAGAACAAGCTATTTTTTTCTGTTTTGATTTATTTTTCTTTATGTTTATGACCATATTAGTGTGTGTGCTTTCGGATTCCCGCGATTTCCGGTTACAGTTGTGACTTGGCAAACAAAACACAGTTTTAGTTGTATGGGTTCAATTCCTTTGCAATTTAATTTAAAAATTCGGTTTTGACAGATCATGAATGCGTTAAACACCAATTATTTTCCCTTTGTCTGTATCGTGTTTCGGTGGTTGGTTTGCAGCTTCCTGTGTGGCCTTTGTTTTTCAGCTTCTATATATTTCAGCGCGCCTTGAAACCGGTACGGAAGTAACGGTATCGCATACCGTTAACTCGTACCGGTTTGAACACTTCATCTCTTTCTTTCGTACCTAGAGTTCACGAGATAGACATCTTTTTTGACGTTTGCTGAATGACGTACCTAAATAGGGATGAGGTTAATGGGTGTCGTTAGATATTTTAACCGATTTAAAAGTCGAATCGATTATTTTTAAAACCACTGGATCGTCTTTCTGTCCAGCTAATGTACATAATTCGAGTATTTTTAAATACCATTTAATCTGAACTTTTTATTGAGAGTTAGTAAATGACTTACTAGGATTTTAAAAATACATGTAACTAGACCTTTTTTTAAATAAGTACATTACTTTAATTTAAATATCCGTCGTAGTTTTTGGAATCGGTTTTCTTTATTTATTTAATTTAAATCAAAAACCTAAATAGTTAGTTTGTTAATTCACGTCCTGTCACTTTGGAAACGTCAGAAGCGAAGTGTCACTCGTGGATTTTAAATGTGTGATGTTGGTTTAACCGAGACCCCTCTCTTTTATAGCGTACGGAGGCAACCAGAGGCCAGCCTCGGTGGCCGGCAGCGGGGGCTCGCCCGCGCTCGACCAAAGGCCCGCTTCCAGGTAACAAACTTTTTTAGGCTTATTTTTCTATTAGATCAAAAACAATGTTTTATCTGTGCCAAATTGTAATAATTAATGTTTGTTTCTTATTACAAAACTCATAGCGTTTCTACACTTTACTTCGAATGGGATGGAAGTTCACTGTCAAAATGTAATTTAGTATCGTTCCTGATGTTACTATAATCTTCTTGTTTACAATTTTTGTCATTTGTCACCAGGTCGTCTGGGGAGTCCGAGCTGTCTGTCAGCGGCGTCTCGAAGGAAAAGAAGGACAAGAAGGGCGTCTTTGGAGGCCTATTTAGCCGAAAGAAGCGCCCACAGAGTCATATGTAATGTAACTAAAATCGTTCGAAACCTTTCCATTGACCGTTTGAAATTTTAACTATACATGGCGTGCTTTTAAAGGAAATGTTATGTTTGTAACAGTGCAAGCTTGTAATGTACTCGATACTCTAGTAACGATAATGGTACGCGCGAGTAACACAGATAGCTGTTTAGTTATTAAAAGTTGTTAGTCACTAAAAGAAAAATACTCTCCAGTAATGTCACTTGTTTTTTATTCGTTTATCTCTTCGGAGATAGACCATGGAAGTTGTACCCGTACAACCAAAATTAAAATTTCTAGCTCTGTAGGCATGAAGTGTATTTTTAAATGTACTTACTGCTTTTAGGTAGTTTTTTTTTTATTATTTCGATGTAACTGCTGCTGGAAAGATAGCAGAGTCAATGGATATGGTTTTTTTTATTTGTTCTTGTTGTATATAGGTAGTGTTCGTAATACGATGAAATTACAATGTTTTTGAGATTTTCAAATCAAAATCGTGCCTTTCAAGTTAAATGTTTTAAATAAATGCCGTATTCGGCTCATGATTTTAAAGCGGGCAAACCAATATTCGTTAATTATTTACCTGTGTGATTACTATTGTAATTATTTTTACTTGGAAAATAGATCGGAAAAAATGGTTGGCCGATAGTAAACAAACAATTCTGATCAACGAGTGCCTTTAAAAAACATTCCTATTTTTATTCGACTGTCACAAAATAAAAGACCATCGGGACCAGTTTTTACTCTTTTTAGAACGTTTTAAAGCAATAATCGACAATAATAATGTTAGCGTAAGTTATTATTTCGTATTTAATCGAACGTATTCGTAATTCGTATCTTGCATAATCTAATTTTAGTTTAAGTTAACATAATTTGCCATTTCTTTTTATCCGACGAGCATTCTAACGAGTAGGTAGACTTGTGCTTAAAAATATAATAAAAAAGTTTGCTTGTTAATTTTTATGAGTCTTAGTTCAGGTTTTCCATTTTCAATATATTTTAACATATTTTTAGCGTAATATTGCATTGGTTGATACGTACCTACTAACATGCCTGCTTCAGATGTTGATCTTAGATTTTCATTGCTAAGGCGACATCTATCGGACTACGTAATCTATATCTTGGCATTTTTTGTAAGAAAATGTTTGAAGCTATTTCTATCCAGACATTTTTAAGTCAAAAATGCTAGGAATCTCCTTTACTCCACTCCTGTTTTCTATTTATTTACCTACAACATTTAACATAGAGTAATCGTTGATTTTTATAATTTTATGTCGTTGTTATTAAAAGCAATGCAATATTACGCGCTGGCAACATTAGAATGAAACAGAAAAAATAAAAAATATTTTATTTCGGAAATCTAAGTCTTATAAGTAATTATTATAATTAACAGTGTTAAGAAGTTACGTACATATTTTAGTCAAAAAACAGTATGACGTCTTGAAGAAGTTTTTGTCAAGGCATTCGATCTGGTAACATTTTTTTGCCACGCAGTTTGTGCAAAACATTAGAAACGTGTTTTATACAATTTCAACAAGAATCTGTTTTGTGTCAAGTTTACGCTGTATTTTTTCTTATGTTATTAATTTTAAGCTTTTAGTTGTTAACGCGAAATATATTTTTATGTATTAAATATGCGTTTTATTTCGTCTCTCATTGAACTTTCAAAGTTGCTGTTTATTTTTAATGCAACATTAATAATAAAATTAAATGTAGACGCTACTTATCTGTCAATTTTGACATTAGAACATTGAGCATTTTTTTGCCTCTGGTAGTTCACCGAGCTCACAGCTAAACATCCAAAAAGGTACTGGCCGCGAAACCGTTAATCAGCTGCATAGTATTTGCTGGATTGTAATTAGACCCGTATCTTTGTACAACTAAAATGTTACCAGTCTCAAAAGCTTGCTGCAACCCAGCACGGACCAACGCGGCTTGCGCTGGGTCATAGTTATAATTAGTGCCTTCTTTGTTCTTAATATAATAGCTGATATCTCCCTGTGGGTTGGCGGGAACTCGCGGTTGATACTTACGCCGATAATGTACAGATCGCTTAACTTTTTTCTTTTTGAGGTTACCTTTGACAGGTAAAACGTTTAGTTTGCCGAAAAAGTCTTTAATCTTTTTCGCTTCTTCTTTGTCTTTTTTAAAATGAACCTCGATTTTTTGTTTGACGATTTTGGTTAAGTGAGGCATGGGATTTTCAATTTTAAAGTGCTTCCCTTTCTTTTTTACTATGAATCTTTTCGTTCGTTTTATCTGTGGGGGTAGGTTGTTGCTAGTGATTTCCCCAGAGTTGTCTTTTATTTCTTGATTGGATCCGGTCCAGGCTTTGTATTTTGTGTAATAATTCAACACGTTCTGCAAAGGGTCTACTTGAACTGACCGCTTGTGTTTGACAGCTGTCACTGGTTTTGGCGGGAGGGACAGAGGCATGTTTTCTTCGGCGTAATCTTGCTCAGAATACACGTATTCATGATTCTCTGACATCACAGGTTGTAAATCCGGATTTAGTTTAGCGGGATCTGGAATAGAAACGAAAAAAATCACAACTTATCACAACTCTCATAAAAACGTGACATTTTTAGGGTTCCGTACCCAAAGGGTAAAAACGGGGCCCTACTACTAAGACTTCGCTGTCAATCTCTCTATCTGTCTGTACGTCTGTCACCTGTCTGTGCTGTATCCCACGAACCATGACAGCTATTATAAACGCAACTCACCAGGATACCCCTGTCGCGAATAGCGAATACGATATTACGATATCATTTAAGTGG
>BHDV01037031.1:17530-41094 GCA_005406045.1 Adoxophyes honmai
CTGGAAACTGTCAGCGCGCCATTCAGAGAATTTATTGCTCCACAGACTCGATCGCACAAAACACTGTCGTCTGCGCTGCGCCTCATACTGATCGGTACTTGAGGGCAGATTCACACCACCATCCTTGTCATTTATCTTCTTTGCCCAGAACATTGATAAATCGCGCCTTAAAAAATGGAAGGAGTAATACTGAAAGATAGAATACGAAATAGTGTGATAAGGGAAAGAGCTGGGGTGAAAGTAGATATAGTGAATAGAATTGAAAAAAGTATGCTTAGTTGGTTTGGACACATATAGAGGATGGATGAAAGAAGACTGACAAAATAAATCTATACGGGGAATGTGGATGGGTGCAGTAGGAGGGGAAGACCTAGACGGACGTTCCGTGACCAAATCGCGGACTTTTTAGAAACAGGTCAGGTCAAGAGTACCCGAAACCGACGAGCATGTGTGAGGAGATTGATGAACGTGGATGAAGCAAAAAAGGTATGTCAGGATCGTAGCGAGTGGAACAAAGTAGTCTCTGCCTCCCCTTGTGGGAAAGAGGCGTGACGATATGTATGTATGTATGTATGTATATAAATGACGATAATAACGAGGGTAGTCGTGAGCCAGTGTTAGTTTCGTCGAGCACGAGCAGTCGTGCAAAGAGAGCCGAAGCGCGCAGTTCACGTTTGGCAGCAGCAGCTGCCGCGGCTCCTAGATGAAGGGCTACGAATTAGTCCGAAACATGTCGAGCTAAACTCGATTTATAACGTGAGTTATCCGTATTTTATAAGATAATTACGACTTCAGTGTGATCGCCATCAATTACTGAGTTAGAAAAAGTGGTACCTGATCACGGATTAAAAGTATTCGTGTATACTATAGTATGAAACAGTAAAATAGCAACAGAACATTATTTATTTCATTTGTTTTCTTTTAATGCTTCATGCTGAAGAGTTTTTGCGCAAAAGTAATGAAAAAAAGTCATAAATGTAGAGTAATAAAATCATTCGTGACACGTGTTGAATGTAGTTTACGAGTTTAAACTACACACCTTCTATATGTACTTACACTATGTATTGCCATCATTATCAAAAATATCTAAATACATACATACATCACGCCTGTATTCCTATTCGAGTTCATAAATATATGAGCAGACAAAAAATGCCAAATATGTAAACTTTTGCACCTCATTGTCAATGTCATAAAGGTGTACAGTTATTTTTGAACCCTCAGTTTTGCTCATATATTAATGAACTCGACTGTACGTAGAGCACATAAAATGCTACGTAGTCAAAACTATTTCGCGATTCGTAGCCATTTTCTGCATAATGTTAAGTTAAAGCATTGCTAGTAGTAACAGTAGTAGTAATAGCGTCAGATTGCCAGCCTGTCGTCTAAAGCAGCGTTTCCCAAACTATGGATCGCGACCCAGTACCGGGCCATCAAATAAAATACCGGGTTGCAAAGTTCCCATTTCCGTAATTCATAAAAGTGTATTATTAGTTCTATTGGAACAAATTTGTTTTTTTTTTAAAGGCTTTCACCCTTGCTTTAGAGTGTAGGACCGAAACATAACCGCGTTGCGGCGACGCGCCGCCAAAATTGGCAGTAGCGTCAACGCCGATTTTAGTGGCGCGGTGCCGCGTGACGGCGCATATTTCAGCCACACCTAATCGCAACGCTAGAATCGGCAGTGGCGCCAGCGCCGATATTAGCGGCGCATACTCCAGCGTTAGACGTTATACTTGTTGACAATGATTCAGTTTGTATAACCCGCTTAGTAGCTCTTCAAATGATGATACAGTGCATTATAAAGTAGGCGAAAAACTTTTTTTCGTCTACCTTTAATGCTTCGTATTTTCGACAAAAGTACTCGCCATCGGGATTTATAGACTTATTAAGAGCGTGCACACAAAATTCGGTGATTTTGATGTTTTTCCAATGCTTTAGAAAGCTATAAATCCTTAAGTTTTTAAAGAAAAACTACTGTAACATATAAATAAACTCTTTTTCTAGGGATTAACGGAAAAAAATATTTTATTAGCAACACAGATTTCTTTTACTTAGCCAATTTGTTGAAGGGTTTTCACAAAAATACGCGTCAGAGCTGTCTTTCACTTGAAAATTTGCCATTAAAATTTACCATAAACGATATAAACTTGTTATTATCTGATAGACAATATAGTCTACTGGGGATTAACGGATTAACATGAATCAAATTATTGGTTTTTATTATTCAAATATCATTTTACATAATTTGAAAGTTGAACCATTACTTTATTTTTTTTCTCATTGATTTTAATGTAATTACAAATGAAACAATTTTATTGTAAATTTACAAAATATGTTTAGTCTAACGATATTTTTTTTATGGCTAAATATGAGTTAATTTACATTTCACGATTTTTTAAACATTGGTCCAAAACCACTAAGGTCAGGTGGGAAAAGAGAAACGCAGGGATAAGAGGGCTCTACATACCATAATCACTCATAACTCGACGAGTTATGGTCTGTGGTGCCTCTTACCCCTGCCCTGCCCCTGAATTTCTCTTCCCCCACCTGATCTTATATTACGTTCGTAAAAAATGTGTGCGCCCTCTTAAATGGATGTATCCAGTATCTTCGTTGTCGTTTATTTAAAACAGAGTAATGTCTTCTTAATAACAAATAAAGCAATAAGTTTATTACGACGCTTCATGGCAGAGAGACACGTCTATCCACAATCAAAACCCACGAGGAACTGGTTACCCTATCAGATAATAAAACGCTCTTTTTCGCGATGCCGCTACGCAAACTGCCGATTTTAGCGTTGCGGTGCCGCAACGCGGTGAGATATGCGTTGCCAATTTTGGCAGCGCGTCGCCGCAACGCGGTTGTGTTTCGGCCCAAAATGATTGCGTCACAGCAACGCAAGATTTGGGAAACACCGGTCTAAAGCATACCTTGATTTGTCTATGTTAGGGTCTCACCAAACCAGTCGACGCCTTTTCGGCAAAATGCGGGTAGAAAAAGCTTTATGTCAACGCAATAAGGGCGAACAAGACGTGAATTGGCTCGGCCATTCTCGGTCGAACGAGCCGAGCCGATTGATAGATAGATAGATAGATGTCTTTATTTCGTTTTGAAAATTACATTACATTCGATATGTCAAAACATAACAAATTCACAAAAGGATCGTCCAATAAGTAAATAGTAAATAATTAAAACAAATAAAATAAGTATGAATGAAATGTCAAAATAAATTAAATTTGAAATACTATCACATTAAAAATAATGTAAAATAAAATGTCAAAAATAAATAAAAAAATAAAAAATAAAAACAAAAAGTAAAACACTGCAAATCACACAATGTGATAATGTCATAAGAGTTGCATAAAAATTAAAAAATACTGTCAAAATTAAAACCAATATCGTAAAATACGATGTCAATAATCAAAATTAAAAAATCAAAAATACACAATGTCATTAAATCAATAGTCAATAATTAATAATTATTCCAGAAACTCTCTTACAGAATAAATTGATTTATTCAACATTAAGTAGTTTTTTTAGCTGGCAGCCAAACACTTTGTCCGAGGTAACATTCCTTAGACGTCTCATTGACGTCTTGTTCACCCTTATTGCGTTGACGTAAAGCTTTTTCTACCCGCATTTTGCCGAAAAGGCGTCGACTAATGTGGGGAGACCCTTATTCTTGTTCTATGTAGCGGTTCCGGTGATCTGTCCCCGTTTGGGCAACCGGGTGAGTTGAGTGTGTTCTAAACCCGGCACCACACAGGAACAGTTACGTCGATTTCAATTTATCTAGCTTCACGAATGAAACCCATGATATTTTATTAATCTATCAAGAGACTGCGACTACAAGTGAATTGACCATGGACATATCTCCGTGCGATTTCATGGAAGCTTAGAACAGCCAGTGTGATCAAAGATTTTGCCGGATATATGGCTCTTTTTCATACATAGGTACCTACATAACGTCACGCCTCTGTCCCATAGGGGTAGGCAGAGACTACTTTGTTCCACTCGCTACGATCCTGACATACCTTTTTCTCTTTTTCGATGGGACATTATTTTATTCTAAGACTAATTTACATTATCCATTTATAAGACAGTTGTCCCAAAATTTAGAAATCTGTAAAAATTACCAATACTCAACAATAATCATCAATATTACCCACCCGTTTAAGAAATGAAAAATTTAGCTTGTGAAAGATTTAAAGTGATTTTAAAAAGTAGGGCAACACTATCCTGGTCTTACTCTGTAATCTTCATTTTTCGTGTTCCAGGCATGCGGTTTGCCCAGGTGCAGTCCCGGGTGTGCATCGTCCGCCTGCTGTCCCGGTTCAGGCTGGAGCCCAGCAGGAACACGGCCCGCCGCTTCAAGTTCCACCCGCGCCGGCTGGTGCTGGGACCCAACGAGCCTCTTTACGTCAACGTGTTACCGCGCAAAGACCAATAAATGTACCTAATAACTAGGGCTTAATTCATTTGACCTGTATGTTGTTGGAATTGTTAGATTAAGGTTATTAGTTACGAGAAGACTAATTAATATTGTACCTTATTACTTTTACTTATTTAATTAAAGAAATAAATAAATAAAGAAAGAAAGTAACAAAGAAACGGTTGCAAGAGAATATTCATACGAAACTAGGTTGGATACATTATAATAGCCTTTAACAAAATAGACGATATTAAATTTGGTGGATACCTACTTACTGAAAATGTCACGAAGCAAGGGTAAATAATTTCTGCATACTAAAAGTTCCAGTATTTCGTAAGATTAACAGGGACACATCTCTTTGTAGTTGACTATACGTAAAGAAAATTCCTTTATTTTTAATACTTTAGACATTACAAGTCAAACATTATGAAAAATCATTTGTGTATAGTGTGGCCTCACCTGAAAATCATGCATCTTGATCTCTGGTGCCATATTCTTGAGGGCTCGGAGAAGTAAATAGTATATCCAGATAACAGAGCTCCCTGTTATCTGGGTATTCCATTACTTCATCTTCTATCATCCTTAGTCTTCTCAGAAACCTTCCTATATGTAGCAGCTACCTCATTGAGCGTGTGGATTAAAATACAATTCAACAGTTTTATATTAAAATTAACGGCGCTTGATTTATCTTTTAAAGAATGACACGATAATAATAAGCGCCTTATGTAAAATAATACCTATGCTCGTTTTCTGTCTTTGCGCAGTTATTTAAGTAGGTAATAGTTATTCAACTATTAGTGTGCTGTCAGGTTTGGAATAAATTCAGTGTGTGCTACCAGTGATGACTTACGGCACCGAATCGTGGTCTTTCACTACCAGTTTCATCACAGTGCTCGAAGTCGCACAACGAGCTCTGCTCGGGGTTTCTACGCGATCAAATCAGAAATGAGGATATTCGTAGACGAACTAAATGGGTATACCATAAGTTAAAAAAATCCTGCTCAATTGTTAACGGAGAAATAGAACAAGTTTTAATAGATTTGATTACAAACAAACAAACGAACATCGGAACAGTTGAAACTAAACCAAAGCCTTTAAAAAGAAGAGGAAAAGAAAACTGTTTACAAACCAGGTCATGCGCTGAACCTAACTTTTTCTTAATTACGTCCCAGTCCAGAAAGTTTGCCTGATTTTTGAGTTTGCAACCTGGAGTGGTAAAGTTTGGAACCAAAGAAGTTCACTCTTGTCTTTTACTTTACTTCAGATTGGATACATAGTTCAAAGAGGATAACAATGTTGGGAAAATTACGAATGACTGAAACCGTGGCTTCAAGTTTGTCTACGTGATAGAATAGGAAATGAGAATGTTTAGTCGCAGCCTTTTTAAGCCTGTAAGAACTAGCACGTTTGTAGACTGTGGAACCTATTAACATAAACTCTTAAAATATCCTGAAAGTGGCTGCAAAACCTGAATTAGTTATGTTTTTGTTACGTAACGATTCGTACATACATGCATACATATTCTCACGCCTGTATTCCCAAGAGGGGTAGGGAGAGCACGTGAATTCAAAAATCCAGTGCCACGTTCAGCAATTTCAGGGTAACCAAATGGTTAAACGTAATGTTTCGCATGCTTTGCTAACCTAGTTGGGGAATGCAAGCGTAATGTACAGTCACGAACCGGGATTGTTGAGCCACTTGCCACTGTTCGCAATTTAGACGTGTAATCAATGACCGATGTGCCCGACTAGATGTTAGCTATTGAATTAGTATTACACGACCAAGTTTCATTGGACAAAGACCAAACCTGAACCTTAGACAGTCTTACACTTGTAAGTTTTACGTAGCGTTGCTGATGTATTCGATTATTGAATTAAGTCCCAAAATAAATAAAGATTATGTAAAAAAAATAAAGCAATAATAGTTTCTCGTTCAAGTTGATAGCTGCGTACCAACTCACTACCCATCAACTTCACATAAATAAAACTTACAGGTATACACATTAAGTCTGTTTTTCTTATGGGGTTAGGCAGAGCTTATAAAATACAACTATATTTCACGTCCCATGGTCACACCTGGCATTTTTTTTAATTTAGGTTTTAAGTTAAAAAGTGACAGGTTGCTAGCCTTATCATCACCTTTCTGTAACTAGTTGTTTTAAAAGACAGTTCTATATCATTTCTCATTTTCACCAATGACTTTTTCAACTAAAACACTGTCCCACTCCTAATTGCTTTCATTATCACAAAAAACTTTGCCTCAGAACCAAGCTCCCATTTAATGGGTCCACACATAAACGATTCATCAAACTCATTAAAGTCGGTCAATGCGCAACTTTCCGCTCTATAAAAGAAAGAAAACTGGAGTTTTTGCGGCGAAGAAAGAAATAAGTCCGTGTTGGGTCTAAAGATTGGAGAGCACAGCGATTTCTATTGCAAATAAGCTAACATAAACATTTATTATCATTTCAGCCATAAAACGTCTACTGCTGAACATAGGCATCCCTTTTAGACTTCCATGAACTGTTGGAAGCGACCTGCATCCAGCATTTTCCGGCGACCTTTATCAAATCGTCTGTCCATGTTGTAGGAGGACATCCTACGCTGCGTTTTCTGGTCTGTGGTTTCCACTCAAGAACTATTCGACCCCATCGGTCATCTGCTTTTCGTGTGGCCTGCCCATTGCCACTTCGAATTGCTAATCCAGTGGGCTACATCGATGATTTTAGTTCGTCTACGGATCTCCTCATTTGTCTGCTAATATTTACTTAATATCCAAGTTACTAAAAGCTTCGGAAAAAAAGTGAGATTGTTTTTGATTCCGCCACAGCGCCTGTCTTTTTTGTCACATCAAGCACTACGTTCGCAGCTTTTGCTATTACAAAAAGGCTAGGCGCATTCTTACATCCAAAGACACATTATTTCTACCAAGAAATCTTTTCTTTCTCTACTTTTTATCTCCTATGCCTTGGACGGAACCACGAAAATACGGAGCGAGTGTGGTAAAGTTTTATCAGACGTCTATTGAGCGCGTTCGGATGTGCCGACACATGAATAAACCAGCTGTTTATTATAAGACTTGGTGAATGAATACCTACTGCTTGCTTTCAACAGTATAGTATAGTAGTTGGCAATAAACTAGGCAATATTTTAAGAGGTAGGGTAAATTTGGGCATCGCTTTTACCTGTTATAATACGCGCAATTCATCATCATCATCATCATCATCATCAGCCTATATACGTCCCACTGCAGAGCACAGGCCTCCTCTCAGTATGAGAGGGCTTGGGCTATAGTTCCAACGCGGGCCCAGTGATACGCGCAATTATTTATTGTAAAACTAATTCGACTGAACTTGATCTTTCTCGTGACTAGACTTTTTTTATAACCAGCCACATGAAGACTAACTGTCTTACGAATGTTCCCAATTTTCAATCTATCGATGATTTCTGAAAAGGATGGAGTGTTTTTAGAGTATGGTGACCAACTACCGGGAAATTCCACCATGGACACCGAGATTGGAGAGCTCGGTCGGTGTCCGACTTTCACGGACTAAAAGCCCAAGTCCCATACCCTCTTGGGTGTTTTTTTATTGTGATGTAATAGTCATAACTCCAAGTTTTATTCGTGAGGTAACAAGCTAGTCCAGTGCCAGAGTTTGCATGCATGCTCGTAACTAACACAGAACTGGACTGGACACCGTCCAAAATCATAAGTGCCAAGCGTTGCCAAAGGTTTTTGGGTGAAACAAAGGTGCCACGAAATTCTGGAATGCTATAATTTGTTAAATGAGTTAATGTTAACATACAGTCGAGGGAAGCTTATTGAAATAATGAACATCATGTTCAATTTAAGGCTATTAAAAATTAACTAACAAACATACAATACATACAATCTATGACATAGACAAAACCATGATTAGGTATGACTCTTTAACGCTTTGCAGCCACATTTAGTAATTTTAGGTTTGAAAACAAATGGCAGAGGTAGTGTATTAATGACAGGTTGCTAGCTTATCGCCTAAAGCATACCGCCTCTTACGACATCCACGGAAGAAATGGAGAAGTGTTATTCTAAACCCCACACCACACGGGCTATGAATGGCTCAATCTTAGTACCTACCATATAGAGCTCGTAACTTACTTTCAACTCTTACGCAGCATCTTTGCTACCTCGACGTTATTACGGGTTCGTCGAACCGTGCAATCAGTTGCCACAATTTTATGAACGAATTTTCCAGACCACTGCCGATCATGAGCTGGAAGCAGACTTAATAAATTTGGTGGTTTTAAGAGGTTCTGTTTTAAGGTTTTAACCTCTGGGTCTCGTAGTTTCATTGTAACTGAAAACTAGACAGTCTGCGCTTTTTAGGAAAAGGTGACTGAAGCAAAATTAATGTGTGTGTAACCTCGCTTTATGGTGCACAAAATAGCATGCACAGGACAATTGAAAAGTAGTAAGGGGAATATATATCTTGAGGGATTTTTACCTGCTGACCTTTTAGCGATTGACAAAATATGTGAAATAAGAGAGGAAATACACATAGTACAGTATTTAACGGTGTGAGGTAACTATCCTAATTCTAAAGGCGCGTCCAAATTAGTAACATTTCGCCGGACCGAACACCGTGACATCGCCGCGGACTTGTTACGTATAGTCTGGACGGGTGGAAGTTAGCATCGCATCGGACGCTGGTGGTAGCTCCGTGACCGTGACAAAGCTCGATGTCTGTAACGATCGTGTGGACGGCATTTGTTACGCGTACAAATGTTACGATAGTCCTCTACAACCGATGAATGCCATACGTGCGAGGGGCGGGGGAGCGGGTGTTGTCTTGTCAAGATGTGTATTCGCCCGATCCATCAATCCCATGTAGGTACCAGCGCGATGACACGCGTGCTTGTACGCGTGACAAAAATCGCAGTGTGGACATCTCCCGCACACCGTGACAGTACCGAACATCCTTTGAAAAAAACCCACTTTGGATGAATCGGCCCGTACCCAGTGTCATTTGCCCGTAACAAAACCAAAACATCGTCCACATTTGTCACAACTACATTGTGGGAGTACGTACAATGTTTTGATGTACGGACATTTTGTTTCGGAGAATTGAACGGATAACTGATCGTAACATTTGTACGCGTAACAAATTCCGTCCACACTATCGATACAAACTCCCGGCTCTGTCACGGTCACGGTGTTCGGTCCGGCGAAATGTTACTAATTTGGACGCGCCTTAAGTCGTTATCTACCACTTTAATACCTACCCCTTCCTGTCATACCTACCTCTTTTGCTTCATCCACATTCATTCAATTTTTTCAAACACGGTCGTCTGTTTTGGATGCTCAGATATCGCTGTTTGTTATGTTTTATATTATGATTAAGTTTATGATAGTCATGTAGGTAAATAACCTCTGTACCTTCCACACGCAATTTTATCCACCAAAAGATAGTAATCCATTTACCTAATAGAATGCCTAAAGCATGACACATGGAGTGTGAGCCAAAGCAATTTTATTGCGAGCTTAAAAACAGTTTAATCATGCTTAATCGTCCAAAAATCCACGCCGTAAAAACTGAGCTAACACAATGCTTTAGTGATGTCCAATTTATTAATGTTTTTTCTAATTATTTGGCAAAAAACCTAAAAAAATTAAAACACCGTCGAACATGGTGTCTAAGGTGGAATGCGAACTAGTTTTTTGAGAAAAAGTAGAAAGAAGAAACGTGTAACACAGTCATATTATTGCAATACATATTATTTTCTTCGTATACCTTAAATATACCTCTTCATTCTTCGATGAATGTTCTAAGAGGCGAATAAAGGAGTAGATTAAGGTATGCTTGAAGTCAATTTAGTAACCCGTCACTATTATAATTTAATAAGAAATGATCTTAATCTCCTAAATCTATCAAATTTTAAATCTAAAACAATGATAAAAAGTTTAAGACTACCTAGTGGTAGACCCTATGTCTATGTAATGTTTTCTGTGCTCTATCTATTCCGTTTGGGAAAACAGGCGTGATGTATGTGCACATGGTACGTATCTTGTTATCTTAAAAATAATGTTGTACACAGGAATTTAGAGTCGCGTTTTAAAAGTTTTAGAGCACTCTTGTCCCGTCACTAGAGGCTGGGGTTGCCAGCAATAGAAGCCAGCCTTTTAATAAATATGGCCAAAAAACTAAAAGCAAAAGAGCTGGTAACAAAGGCCACTTTTCACGTAACCCATGAAACTGTCGGGTGCCACTTGGACCTTCTCCAAAATCTAGGACTGGATTTTAGGCGAAAGTTCAAACGAATTTCAGTTCTATTCCCTGATGAGAAGAGAATAGATTCGAGGATATCGGAGTTTATATGGTGAAAAGGATTGTCATTATGTAATGTGAATGTACGAATTTAAATGTTTTAATTGATGTTTGGTTAATATTCCGGATGCAACTTGTGTCAGGATGCATTATGGTGAAATGTTTTTTGTATTTCGAGAGACTTGTATCCATAAGTAGATATCCCCGGATTAAAGTAAAGTGATGAATAAAACGCTATAAAGTACAAAATAAATGTCCTTTATTAAAGACTAGTTACCATATTTCTTAGAGATTTATTGCATTTACAAATTCATGCATCTGATTTATTTTGTTAATACACTTCAGTACACGTAATTTCTATAAAATATACGACTTAGAGTCAAAGATATAGCCATTACAAAAGTCAGATATAAAATAGTATATAATAAAGTTATAGCCAGATTAGTTTGAATTTTAAAAGATATTCAATTTGTATCACAATCGTAGACATTATTTTCAATTAAAATAAGGATCACATTGACAATTTACATTTCATCGTCATGCTGAAGAAAGTAATTTCAAAAAAGTTATCGTAATAAACTTTAACGGAAGTCATTAATAATATTCAATAGAATTCAAAAAACTTAAAATTATCACAATTCTTTGATCTAGAAATGATTGAAACTCCGATCCTTTTTCTGAAGGCAGCTGCAACTTAAGCAAAAATCGTAAACGGATTCATTATCCAATCGTACATTAATTATCAGCATCAGTATCGTAAAGCATTCTATACGAACGCGGAGAAGCTACATTGTTTGATCTATCATTGACTATTTGATTCGCCGCAAACCCATACAAGTTTCTATAGTAATTCGGCAAACCACTCCCCCCTTGCACGTAATACCCATAATTTGACAAAAGAACTCCTAACAGTGGATTAACCGGCAAATGATTCAAACGGTTATACCTAAACGGAATAGAAACAACTGGCGCAACATGAGTGCGATACATCTGAAACATAGTATCATAGTTATTAATATAAGACTTGGAAATAGCGTAATTGTTCAACATATCATTCGATTTGATATTGTACTTCCGGAGATTCTCTTGCAGCTTTTCGCTGAATTCATTCCTTGCTGTTGTTAAGCCTACAGGTACAACTACAGGTTGTCGGTAGATGAAACCACGAGCGCGCCCGTTACTCTTGTTATCTTCTTCTGGTGCTTCTGTGACATCATAATAATTGTCTTTATCTTCCCTCTCTGTTGACATAAAGTCTCTGGCATCAGTCGTTTTCATCTTCATAACGTTTTCGTATAAGTTTCGGATGTCGTTCACGAAATTGTGACTTCTTATTTGCTTTGAAGTCCTTGCAACACTCTCGGTGTTGAAATCGAAGTCAAATTCGCTGGCATTTGATTTTTCATTCATCTGTATGTAAGGGAAGCTTCTCAATGTTCTGATATCTTTAGGATCTAGAACTGAAAATAAAGAAAAAGAATGCTGTTGACTGGACACTTTAAAAATAATTTGTAGTATCTAAGAAACGTTTAGATTTCTATTTATATTTTTTCACACAATAGATGGGTACGTATTGAGTATTAAGATACTAGACACATACATTATGCTCGTATTCCCAAATAGGCAGAGCCAAAATCAATATTCTATTTGAAAACAGATGGAAGACGTAGAACAATGTTATAGTGACAGGTTCCAACCTTGTCGCCTAAAGAATACCTAAACCTATTCTCTTAATCACCTCTTACGACATCCACGGAAGAAATGGACAGGTGTTATTCTAGACGCAATATCACAAGGCCAGTACCTACCCTCTGTTTCGTACCGTTCTTATCATAAAAGGAAACTAAATGAAACCCACTGAAACATTATGAGCTCTAAGATAAAATTACACAACTCGATAACACGTTAAATTCATAACCAACTTCCATTTAACAAATTACCAACCTTTTAGTTAAATGCCACAGACTTAAATCGAAATAGATATCGCGAATTCCTGCATTTGTATGAAAACCAAGCGTGCCACTTTTTCTCTACCTGTAACGTCACATGAGCGCTTTAGTGATGGGATTTGAGAGTCCGAAGGAAATCGATTCAAAGGTGACGCCGCCTTATTAAAGTTGTCCTGTCTCTAGGAAGTTAAACCTAATCTAAGTCGTACAAAACTAAATGAAATCGCGTCAAAGGAAGAGCATTGCTCTCCATTTTGGCTCCCGAAGTAAATACACTTGAGTCATCTATTTCGGTGTAAATCTGTAATTGGTTATTATAACTGCCTGAACCTACCGTGTATTTTTTTAACATAAGTTTTAGTGGTTTCCTTTCCACCATGTAACAGCTCTTGCTCGAACAGGTTGTACTGGGTGCTCCCATTTCTCCTATCAAACTGTTCTGGCGTCATTATCTTTATAACTTTATCTGTAGCATCACCAAACTCGAATAGTTCAGATGGTTTCCATGTCTTATCTGTTTTAGGTTTGTCGGTGCCAATGCTCGTTGATTGTGTAGATTTGTCTCCAAGTACATCTATAACTGGGATCCAATCATTGTCATAAGCAAGGGTAGGGACGGCATTGCCAAATGCAGCATACATCTGAAAGAGATCAACCAATTTATTGAGTGGATAAAAAAAAAAATATTATGTGAACAGGTCTAGCGATCAGAGAACTCTAAGGGTCAATTCCCACCAAAAGAGCAGCGCAGCGCGGCGTAGCGCAGCGACCCGCTCCGTGGAATGAGAATTTCAACTTTATTTTCATTACAATAAGACTTATTATCGCATGAGAAACTCTAACGATGCGCGCGGATGCCCGCGGATCCGCGGGAATTCCAGCGCATTCCATAAACAAGCCGTGCGACTGCGCGAGCTGTCGCGGGAATGCCCGAGGATGCTCGAGTAGTCGCGACGGCCGCTGTCAATACATATGTCAATATATGTCAATAATTATGTAAATTCCAGCGACTTCCTACGCATTCCAGCGGTTTCCCGAGCAGTCGCAGGAATCCTCGCGCATTCTCCACGGAGCAGGTCGCTGCGCTACGCCGCGCTGCGCTGCTCTTCTGGTGTGAATTGAGCCTAAGGGTGCGTTTTTGATCAGTTTTCGTATACATATAACATAACAACACCCATGTTCCCAATTGGAGTAGGCAGAGAACACGAATTCTCACATAAACAAAACATTGACTGTTTCAAGCTTCGTGGCCACTTCCAGCATTATTATCAGGATTGAAAACAGATGATAAAGGCAGAATAGGGACACATTGCTATTGCTAGCCTAGCGCTTAAAGTATAATAATGTTTCGTAAGTCGCCTTTTCCGAAAATGATCTGCTAACAAAATAATTTCATGTAAAAAAATAGGTACTTACAATTAAGAAAAACACCAGAATAAATCCTTGGGAATCCATCATCAATGCACTCGGGAGTCCAACAGGCAAAATAGTCACAGTTGAAGTGTCAGCAGTTACTGCGGAAGAAACATACGCACTTTACATTTGCGACAGCTAAGGCGGTTACACACTGGTTATTTAGAAAATACGCACAAATAAAATTTAAGTGACACATATTTTATAATAAGTTTATATTGTAATATGAGTCACTGCCTGTAAGGTGGGTTTTACTGGATTTTGGTATAAACTATAAAAAAATTAAGTTTGTATTCTCAATTGGTAGGTAGAGCTCACAAAAACTAACCACTTTTGGCGTGATTTTAAGGTTCTAAGCTCACCCAAATAGTGACAGGATGCTAACTTAAGTAATTCTATTTCCCTTTACGATAAGTACGGAGGAAACGGAGTGTTATTCTAAACCCAACACAAGGGGAAGAAAATAAACAAAAAAAATATACAGTTAAAGTACAGTCAGTCATTCGTTTCAAAATGGTAGAAATACTGATAGATAGGCTAGATTTTAAAAAGAAATTAAATTTCTTCAAAAATTTGGAACTCTGAACACTCTATTGTTTCAGTCGCAATGCTATTCATATGACAATTACTCTTAAATACTAGACTTAGATACTTTGTTTAGATTGTTTGTTTATAGAAACTACACAGCACCATTGTGACATGCTTTCTAGTAAACAAAAATGGATTGATCTGATTGGCCGTTCGGTGAACATCGTTCAAAATGACCTCACACGTTAAGAATGACAGAAATGGGATAAAAAGTTTCATTACTATGTTTTCTTGCATGCCAACAACAAACTGGTATTGTAAATGACACGAAGTCCATAACAACGAAACGATACAGTCGAACAAATTGATTCCTAACACACTTTTGAACCTTTTTACAGTATACAATACACAGACATTGCAATACTCCATAATTTATAATGAACATCATAATAATTTTACATTCCGCAAAGGCAAACTTTGTTATGTTTATTGTGACATAGTTCTGAATCTAGGAACTTTATTATTGGACTAAACTTTTTTAACTTTACAGATAAGTTACACGCAACGAGATGGAGTCTTCTTCTAAAATCTAAGTAAGCAGACGGCAATTATAAAATAATATATTACTTACTTGAATTAAAAATTTAACATCAAAAAGCATGAAAACAACACCCAAGACCAATACAATTACAGTTGGAAATTAGTACTTAATAAATATCACTTTCCCGATCAAATCACTATTTAAAATTAAACAAATGCGTTTTAAATCTTTACACTCCCAGCGCACACTATTTTTCAAAAAAAACTCTTGATTCCAACTGGTGTGTCCAACACTTAAACCGAGTATGTAGGAACCACAACTATCCACTAAGAAAGTACGCTTCTAATGGCTAGCACTCAACTGAACATACCATTGCTTTCATCGGTGACTTGCATTGTTTGTTTACAATGAGAAAAAACAATTGGGATTATCGTATTGATGAACATCACTATGATCAAATAGATACTAACTAAAACAATAGTACTTGTCAAGTTGCTAGTTATACGTGAGTAAATGTGGATGACTTAATATTTTTTTGAGACATTGTTACGCGGTTGCAAATGTACCTAACGCATTATGTTTCTGTGTGGTTTTGTGTAATGTGTTAGAATGACATAAGAGAAGACTAAATATGGTATGCTTTAGGTGACAGGCTAGCAACCTGTCACTATAATTATATCTCTTAACTTAGAACCGTAGAATTGTAGGCGATGGGCTAGCAACCTGTCACTGCAATATCACGTTTAACCATCTGGGTTACCCTGAAATCGCTAAACGTGGCACTGGATTTTTAAATCCATGTGCTCTGCCTACCCCTCTTGGGAATACAGGCGTGAGGATATGTATGTATGTATGTAACTTAGAACCCGAAAAATTCGCTAGAAGTAGCTACAAAATGTGAAATACTCGTGATTTTGACTAGGTAGTGTTTCGCGTTCTCTGCCTCAGAAATATAATATTATACAGGCGTGATGTTTGCGTGATTAGTATAGCCTGTCGCCTAAAACATACTTTTCATCACACTTGCTCGTCAATGGTGGTGTTATAAGCGCGTATCCTTCAGGACAAAGGCCTAAATTGTAACCGCGGGAGTTATCATTACATCCTATGGGAGGTAAAGTTTAGTTTTAAAAATTGCAAAAGTTAGTATAGGTACGTTAGTTCAGACTAAGGAGGTTACAAATGTAAAAATAAAAATTCTGTTATTAAAACTTTAGGGCCAATTTTTAAATGCAAAATTAATGTATGCATTATGAAACTGTATTAATTTAATACTTTGGATGTACGAGTATGTCAACGCGTTTTTTAATATGCATTTTTCGTAAATTTGTTTGAACCTTTTTGGTAGAATCTGACTGTATGACCATTCGAATTCTGTACGAATACTGTTCTTGTCTGTGGTATATGATTAAAAAAAGTGACAATAGACCTAAACGCACTGACAGCAGTGACAGCGCAAAAGGAATAGCGCGGCGCGGTGACGTGATGTCATGAATTTTCTTTAATTTTTAGTTTTTCCTCGCAAATGTGATGAAAAACATTGTGTGTAACACGGGAAGTAAAGGACATTATAAACTCGAGGCATAAAAGCCCTCCGCCTGCGGCGTCGGGCTTCTAACAGCCTCTCGTTAATAATGTTCCATTTCCTCCCCTAGTTTCTCAATGTACTATTAACATTCGGGACCTATTCCGACACAAATTAAGGAGTACTATTTTTAAACTGACACATACATACATACATATTCTCACGCCTGTATTCCCAAGAGGGGTGGGCAGAGCACATGAATTCAAAAATCCAGTGCCACGTTTAGCAATTTCAGGGTAACCAGATGGTTAAACGTGATATTGCAGTGACAGGGTGCTAGCCCATCGCCCACAATACACTAACCCTTTCCCAGAGTCGACTCTTACGACACCCACGGGAAGAAAGGGGGAGGTGCTGTTCTAACCCGGCACCACACGGGCAACTGTTCTAAACTGACACCATTTATTAAAATTAGTAAGAGTGTTAACTTTTTCTCTAATTACAGAAGGTACATAACTAAGTCCAAAAACCAGATTACTAATTTGTACGTGAACGAATTAATTCAAAATTCAAAACTTTATTTATGCAAATAGGCTCCTCAGAGCACTTTTACACTTCATTTTTGATTTTACCAGCGCTTCGGAAAGACCATCATTGCCAAAAAGAATGCGCCGCAAGAAACTTGGCAGAAAGTCATTTTTTCAAAACAAAAATATCAAATAAAAAAATAAAACTATTACAAACAAAAAATGGTAAAAATTTACATAAAAACAATCATAGTGTACTAAATTCCTGGCTAACCATATACCATATACAGTAAAAGCCATATCGTCATTGTAGTGCTAGATAAAGGAAATAAATTAGATTCTTTATTAGGTATGTTTATTGTTACAACGTTCTATGGTGCGTCAGAAATCAAGGATCCATCATCATCATCAGCCTACATTCGTCCACTGCTGGACTATACTGTGTCGGTTAAGGTACTTAAATTAAAGTAAACAAACTTTATGTCAGATTTGACAGGTGAAGAACTTTTTTTTTACCACCCAACTTTTTTCGGATGTTCAAATAGTTTAGCAAAGGAATCTTCGTAATATTTATTGATCTGATGAACGTTAGTGTTTTAATTCCGATTGTTTCTGGTGTTAGGTAAATTTAGGCACCAACAAAATATTTTTTATTGTTTCCTTCCTTTGCTAAACTTTTTGAATATCCGAAAAAAATTGGGTAGTAAAAAAAAAAACGTTCTTAACCTGTCAAATCTGACATAAAGTTTGTTTACTTTAATTTAAGTACCTAAACCGACACAGTATCAGGCTTCTCCTATGGCACACCACTCAACTCGGTGTCCCGTTGTCCTCTTCCAACCACTCCAACCCACCTTTTTAGATTTGAAAACAGATGGAAGACGTAGAACAATGTTATAGTGACAGGTTCCAACCTTATCGCCTAAACAATACCTAAACCTATTCTCTTAATCACCTCTTTCGACATCCACGGAAGAAATGGACCGGTGTTATTCTAGACGTCATGTCACAAGGCCAGTACCCTCTGTTTCGTACGCTTCTTATCATAAAAGGAAACTAAATTAAACCCACCGAAACATATGAAATCTAAGATGGAATTACACAACTCGAAAACACGTTAAATTCATAACCAACTTCCATTTAACAAATTACCAACCTTTTAGTTAAATGCCACAGACTTAAATCGAAATAGATACCGCGAGTTCCTGTATTTGTATGAAAACCAAGCGTGCCACTTTTTCTTTACCTGTAACGTCACAAGAGCGCTTTAGTGATGGAATTTGAGAGTCCGAGGGAAATCGATTCAAAGGTGACGCCGCCTTATTGAAGTTGTCCTCTCTTTAGGCAGTTAAACCTAATCTAAGTGGTACAAAAGAAAATGAAATCGCGTCAAAGGAGAGCATTGCTCTCCCTTTTGGCTCCCTTTTGGCACGCGAAGTAGGTACAGTCAAGAAAATTGATTAGGGGCAGCGCAGACGACAGACTTTTGTGCGATCGAGTCTGAGGAGCAATAAAAACTCTGAATGGAAACTGTCAGCGCGCCATTCAGAAATTTTATTGCTCCGCAGACTCGATCGCGCAAAAGTCTGTCGTCTGCGCTGCGCCTTACTGTGCCACTTTGTACCTTTTCACAAGAAATTTCACTGTGACATACCATACTTTCTACTAATCAAAGCAATATGAAACTCACTATGATAAGGTTCAAGGTATCAATTTCCTTGACTGTACATACACTTGAGTCTATTTCAAAATAAGTCTGTGTTAAATACATTAAATTTACCAGATTAGGGCCCCGAGCGCTTTGGCTCTCGTCAGTCGAATGTGTCATTAGAGTTTTAATGGTTTTTAATTAGGTAAATTTTGGTATGGCACGGAAGCCGCTTGTTGGTTATGGGACAATGGGTAGGTGTGGAAATGTGCATGTGAATTTGGATCTTATTGAAACGGTTAAACTGATTGAACTGTTGTTTGCCGTGTGGTGTCGGGATAGAATAACACCTCTTTATTTCTTCCGTGGATGTCGTCGCCGACTAAGGAAATAGGTATAGGTGTGCTTTAGGCGACAGGCTAGTAACTTACCATTATTATACCTGCCAACTGTAAACCTAAAAAAAAGTATATGCTAAAAGTGGCCACGGAACGTGAAACAGTGATAGTTTCGTCTACGAAGCGTTTCGTGTTTTCTGCCTACGCCATTCGGGAAAAAAGGCGTAATTGTATGTATGTATTTGAAGGTACCTCCATCTAATCAACAATAATCAAACATGCCCCTATTTTCCCGATCGCGCGATAAAATTTCCCCCGGGAAAAGC
The DNA here is from genome assembly GCA_005406045.1 of Adoxophyes honmai. Lineage (NCBI taxonomy): Eukaryota > Metazoa > Arthropoda > Insecta > Lepidoptera > Tortricidae > Adoxophyes > Adoxophyes honmai. The sequence continues at coordinate 37,068 of BHDV01037031.1, forward strand.
CGCGGACAACAGCTAGTTAAGGGATGACGATCCATCAACGTCGGGGCACGTGATTAAGACGCAATTTATTCCATGATTTGCCGAAATTGAGACTTGCCTAACGGCGAGGTAAACAACTTATATGGAAATCATTATTGTATGAGTAGCGACGTTTGATCTAATTTTATGTGGGATATTGGGGTAATTTATGAAAATGATGCTGATTTACCTCTTTCTCGTCATAGTTGTTAAATAAATTATGGTAATAATCTAATCTATAATACATTATATGTATATATATGCAAATCATGCCTGTATTCCGAAATTGGGTCAGGAGATTACATGAAACATAACATAGACAAAACCACAGCATAATTTCATTCATTCAACTGTGACAAAACTATGACTTTTTCTTAACCACTTCTATCATATTTCTTAGGTTTCAAGTTAAAAGCTACAATAGTGACAGGTTGCTAGCCTGTCGCCTAAAGCTTAAAACGTATTGCCTCTTAACTTACCTTTGTCACCTTTCAAACATGGAAGAAATAGAGAGGTGTTATTGTTCCTCGTGTGGTGCCGGGTCAGAATAGCACCTCCCCCTTTCTTCCCGTGGGTGTCGTAAGAGTCGACTCTAGGAAAGGGTTAGTGTATTGTGGGCGATGGGCTAGCAACCTGTCACTGCAATATCACGTTTAACTGGCTACCCTGAAATAGCTAAACGTGGCACTGGATTTTTGAATTCATGTGCTCTGCCTACCCCTTTTGGGAATACAGGCGTGAGAATATGTATGTACGTATGTATTATTTTAAGCCCGACACTACACGACAAACCCAAGTTAAGTCTCAAAAATCTAACGAATAGCCGTCTAAGCACGACAAGGTGCGATTCGTGTCGCGCGCGGGATAGAATATACACTTCAGGCTTAGCACGGCGACAGTGCCAGGTATAGTCCATCTCGCGCGTTTTTCTACTCGCGCCTTGCTGTGCTAAGCAGGATGAAGAAGGATATTTAAGCTGCAAATGATCTGACAACGGAAGCGGAGTGGCGTGGTGTTAGGACCGAAAGGCTTCATCCCACCCGCTACTATGTCCGCCCTCTTTCGTATAATTTCGAATATTACAACCAATACTGTCACGCCACCGCTTAACACAGCAAGGCGCGAGTAGAGATACGAGCGAGATAGACTATACCCGTCACTGTCTAACTAGAAACGACAAAAAGTGACAGGTGGATTATCCCGCGCGCGGGGCGACTAGAATGTGCTGCCGTGCTAAGCCTACAGGTGTTCAAATAAAACATTGTAGGACAAATAAATCTTATTAGTCTTTTTCAATTGTCTTTTGTCAAATCAACAATTTCTTCTTTTCTTTTCAAAATTTCCAAAGTTTTGAATGTCATCTTCGGCTGCATTGTTTCAGATGATGCGCGTTGTTTTTGTTCTTCAATCATTTTGGTATCGTCATTTGGTTTTGCTGGTTTGCTTTGGGTAACAGTAGATTGCTTAGCAGGGATTCTGTAAATATTTAAAAATGCGTATTAACTATGGAAGATCGTAAATTATAACACAAATTGGATTATTGCCTTAGCATTTATACAGGGTGGTCGGAAATTTAACGAAAATATTTCTTAACTAATCTGTCTGTCTGTGTGGTGTCTTCTTAATGTTACCTACTGGTCCGGTTTACGCTTTTGACAACCCATGTAAAATACCTAGGTATTTTTTTTTATTCACCTTGTGGAAGACAAATGTTTCATTGCTTCTCAAGTCATTGGCGTCATGTGTTTTACCTACTTCCCGTTAGTCGGTCGAATCGGAACGTACGCACATGCAAACGTAGGATAAATAAAATTAAAAATGTATTACATATTATTATTGTCTTATAAAATAAGTATAAATATGACATAACATAATTAGAAGTACCTTCCGTAAGAAGCGTCAATGAGATTGGACAAATCTTTCGAATTACGAAAATTCATAATTGGATATCTTCTAATCCATAACAAAGTTTTACATTTTTACCTATCTAAGACTTTTAAGTAAACCAAACGTTATCAAACCTCTCCGTCAAAAAGCGACATCTGTTATAAAATACCTGAACTATTTCCTTTGTATACCAACATCGATACTTCAACTTTACTAACAAATAGCGGAATTTAACGGAAAGGAAAACTTTAATAAAACATTGTTCACTGAAGATTTTAAAAACTTTGCAAACATAAAACATTATTAAATGTTAAAAGTATGTTGAGTAAAAATTGTATACATATTATAAAGAAATTAGTCCAACACTTTACGACATCTAGCGGGAATTTGTAGAAATACTGCGTTCTAAGCAAACTTTCACACCTTTCCAATGCAACTACGTTCAGAAAGTTAAGGCATTTATCAACAGATGGCGCCTCGTAGCGCTACTTCCACAAAACTTTTATTGCTTTGGTTTAAAAACAACTCATAATATATTATTTATAATATAAACTATCGTGTAGTCTAGACCTGTAGACGAAATGAAAATGATTTTTGAACTACTTTGGCATGGTATTTAAATCATCGGATGTAATCAAACCACCCAGATTTAATATAGGTACCTTGATGTTTCAGTCGTCTGCAAATATAACTGTCAACGCAATTATTTTCTATTTTTATCACATCACAAGTATTTTCTATTTTCATAGCTTTCTATCGTATTCACACTTCATTTGCAACCCCGACGGACTAGAGGACTAGACCATACTAATTAAGTATCTAATGTCTCTCTAAGGTTAGCTGTAAGAGATACCTTAAGGAATAAGTTCGTCTTAATAGATACCTGCTCGTATTTTTTTAATTTTGTGTTTTACCTATTCTCTCTATTTCTGTAGTTTTAGTTTTTAATTTTTAAATCCCCAATCACTAGTTATGAGAGTTATGACCTTTTATGACCTGTGACTAGCGAGTTAAAAAGGAATAGTTAAAAATTATACAACTTTTAACTCTGGTACATATATCTTTATTATTGGAATAGTTATTGCGTTAGTGTGGCATTTCTTAAGTTAATATATTGGTATAGCTCATAGCATTTTATTATAAGGCGCTAGAAAATTACATGCAGACATTTTCGATAATATATTCAATCAAAAACAAATAATTAATTTACTTAAATTAAAAAATCTACGAATTGTGCGGTAATTGTTTTGTTGTATACAAAAATAGTAATTTTCATTAACGTCGAAGAACAATCGTATTTGCATTAATTTTTTACCACCCTGTATGTTGTAATACATTTATAAATAGAGTAACAATATAGTAAATAGTAAATTTTACTTGTATGTATACGCGAATATAAAATTCAAATTGCATTGAAATTGCTTAGAAACAGCGTCTATAAAAATAAAATTATTTATAATACAGTTTTCTTCTCACAGTCTAAAAGAATCATGTCAATGGAAATACCGTTAAAAATGGTAGTGGTGTTATTCTGTAACAAAACACTAAACTTGTCGATAAGCGCCACCTCGTGGTGACAAAGGCAGTAGTCATCATACATTATGCAAAATTGACAACTAGATGCTCCCTCATCGACAAATTTAGTGCGTTAGAGAATAACTCTGCATAAGTTCAGCTTTTAGACTTTTAGAGAAATGAAAAGGTATAGCTCAAAGTTATTAAGTAGGCGGAATGTAAATTTAAGCTATAACCTTTTCACAGTAAAATTTTGAACGCTATTTCCAGAGGTCTGATTACAAATATTGGTTCCACATCGACAATATTGCCTTAAGCTTAAATAGACAATTATTACAAAAAATTAAAAAGGATCGGTCTTAGTAAACACACTCGTTTTCGTCGTACGAACGTAGTTATTGTACGCATTATGAAATTAACTGTTTCATATTTATTTTGGTACGAAAACTGTAACCGATTAGCACCATGTACATGTTGAGAGCTGTGAACAAATAAAAACAATTAGTTTTTGTGCTCATGAGTAATTTTTTTGACGTGACAACGTCTTAAATTAGGTTGAGCTGGGAGTCACTTATGAAAAAGTGTAACGCTCGGTAACGTTACGATG
>BHDV01037044.1:0-22128 GCA_005406045.1 Adoxophyes honmai
CGCCCACAATACACTAACCCTTTCCCAGAGTCGACTCTTACGCACCCACGGGAAGAAAAGAGGAGGTGCTATTCTAACCCGGCACAACACGAGTATTTATATTTTACTTTATTTATTGGAGAATCAAACAGCTGTATAAAAAAAAAGTTTATTATAAAACATGAAACAAAATAGGACAAGTAATATTAACATTTTTAGAAAAAAAAACAGCTGTACAGTTCCCGTGTCCTATATACAAAAATGTATATTATACATCCCGTGGTTAATAGCTAGTGTTGTATAAGTATATTACTGAAGTATGGACAAACGTCTCTTCGGTTTTAAATTTCATGTCAGAAAAATATTTCACAATTACAAGTCACGGTTTCGTAAACTGTATGGGACCAATATTAGTATTATAATTTGTTTTCAAACGATTATGTGGATTATTAATGCTTCCCTAACTCGATCAAGTTTGCTGTTTCATAGGTTCGATCGAAGAAATTTTTCTTTATCCATCAGAATCGTGTTTACGTATCTTGTAAATTATGGAGTAAACAGAGGACATGAAATGCTACATAGCCAAAACCATGACAATTTCACGTTTCGTAGACACGTTTAGCATAGTTTTAGGTTTAAGCGTAGATGTAAGATATAGCAAAAACATATTGCTTGTCTTTCGATATCCAAGAAAGGAATTAAAGAAAAAAATTGATATTGAGGGGCGTTGGTTGAGTGTTGAAATTAAAGCTAAATAAATGATCGGAATAACTTATCATAATGCAACATAAACAGTCGTATCTTTTGATTGCGTAGACTAAGAAATTTGAGATGATATTCAATTTAGAAATCCATAATATTATCTTGATTGCGTTGATAAAGATTATTTGAGTCTTTCACATCTATAAATGACCGTAAACCTTACTTGACACAAATGTCATAACTTCACGCGTTCTTGCGTTAGTCTTGTCTAACAGACATACAACCTCTTACAAAAGTCTTTTCCTTTCAAAATACGAATAAAAGAACCTACGCAAACCTCGTCCAATTCAAACGCTTCCTTTACAATTCAACGTTGACGCTCGGAATCAAATCAAAGTTCAGAAGCTAAGCAAGACAAGTGTCTACACTAGGCTTAATTCCGATCTCATTGGGGCCCGATGGCTCTGCCTACCGCTGTTGACTCAGGCGGTGCGGCAAAGTCAATATTTTTTCTAGCTCTAACAAAGTTACTCTGTAAGGCTGGGGATACACTCGTATTTATTAGGGGCCTTTGCATAAGGAAAATTTGTTTTGTGACGCGATAGGGTCTGTTTTCACCGTACTGATTAAAAACTATTGAAAGCTGTAGGTATATTTGTTATATTGTTCGTTTGGTTTAAGTGAGATAAGATAAGATACGATAAGATATGTGTATCTGAACGGATATCTGTCAATATCGCTCCCTATACAATTCAATTCAATGACACTGTAGACACCAGGCATGGAGGTTAGCAACATGCTTATAGTGCAAAGTGGCGAAGTCCGGTTTGCTGTTGAGACTGCCTCGTTATTATGATGTGGGCCATGGAAGAGGGCGTTTAATGTCCGATGTCGAAGGTTACCAAAGTAGGAAAGATTCCAATAGACAGATTTCTACAGGCAGATGTTACGCCTGGGGACCGAAGTCCATGCACAGAAAGTTGAAAGTCCGTTCGAAAATCCGTTAGCACGATGTAGAACACTGACGTTTATGGAAGAAGTTCTATTAATGGACAATAGGTGGCGCTATGGTTGCTACGAACACACAAAACGTGACATAGACAAAACAATGACGACCATTCATGCTTTGCAGCCACTTCTGGTTAAATTTTAGGTTTGAAAAGATGGAAGAGGTATCTAGTACATTATAATAGTGACAGGTATCTAGCCTGACGCCCAAAGCACACCTAAACCTATTTCCTTAGTCGCCTCTTACGACTTACGACATACACGGAAGAAATGGAGAGGTGTTATTCTATCCCGACACCACACAGTCATATTAGATCGATTGGCAAATACCCTATTTTTGAAATTCCTCCTTTACGCAAAAAAATACAACGATAAGCTAATTTGAAGTAAAGCGGTCCGTAATGTCTCTGGGTAGCCACTGTACCATAAAAGTTAATATACAAAAAGATCCAAAAGAACGCTCTCACGTAGAAATCCCTTTTCCGCCGGGATATTTATTAACTAAATACGGTAGAGGTTTGTCAAGGCTCGTACGCGGTATTCACGGATTAACTCCGACTGCTCTCTTTAAGAGAGCATTCGCTTAATGCTGGTGGATTATTTACTGAAATAGTGTTAGTAAAGTAAAATAATGTAATTTCTTCCGAGGAAGTCGTAAGTGGCAACTAAATAAGAAAGAAGGTTAGGGCATATTTTTGACGACCGGGTAGCACTTTGTCACTATTATACAAACCTGCCAACTCAAAACCTAAAGCTTGAACACGCCAAAACGTGGGCACATAAAATATTAAATAAAAAAATATGTAACCATAATTCAAGTTTTTTATTATTGTAATTGCCTACTTACTACATTATTGTACATTTTTACATATATATTTTTTTAATTGTCCGTTGATTACGCCATAGAGCGTACTTTACGTCGGATCCGGCTCATTAGGGTCTGCACCGCACTGTCGGGATATTTTTTGCAAGCCCAAGTCCACATTTTTTGCAACTCTGCTGCCGATTTAGGGTGTCCACGTTTCTTTTTCAAAATCCCTTTCATTATGCACCAATATTCTTCGATCGGCCTCAGTTCAAGACAATTCGGAGGATTGCACTTTTTGGGTACCACAGCAACAGCATTCTGGTCATACCATTCCATCACCGCTTTAGAGTAGTGACAGCTCGCAAGATCAGGCCAAAACAATGGTTGTGAACTGTGGTTGCGTAAAAAGGGTAAAAGACGCTTTTGCAAACATTCTTTTTTGTAGATTTCACCGTTTACTGTGCCTGTTGTGATAAATGAACGACTTCGTTTGCCACAGCTACAAATAGCTTGCCATACCAGGATTTTTTTTGGAAACTTCGATCTCTTTTTTACCTTACAATCTTCTGGGGTATCTCTACGGCTCTTAGAAGTATAAAATTCTTGGCCCGGTATCTGTTTAAAGTCAGCTTTTATATACGTTTCATCATCCAATACAACGCATTCAAATTTTGTCATCAAATCATTGTAAAGTTTTCGTGCTCTTCGTTTTGCAGATAAATTCTGCTTAGCATCACGATTTGGTGCAGCTTGACCCTTGTACGACTTTAAATCAGCTCTTGACTTGACTTTTTGCACATAGGACTGCGACATTTGTACCTTTTTTGCGACATCGCGTGATTATAGCTTGGGATTCTATGTAAAAAGCAGCAAGACACGGGCTTCTTTTTTTTTGTCCTTTACTCCTTGCTTTCCTCTACTACAGGACCCCCAATTCAAGGTCAAGCGTTCTCGGAACTTTTTTAAAACCGAACAGACGGTGGATTGTGGGTATTTTAATAATTTTGCTAGTGCTCTATAACTTAAATTGGGTTTTTGCGTATGGTTGAGCAAAATAATTTCACGCTGCTGATATTCAGACCTCGCCATCGTGAAAACGACTGAATGAAGTGATACGCTCTCAAGATATTTTTTGTTTATCATATAAAGGACTTTATATTTACAGCACTAAATAGTTCCTATACTGTGTGAATTAAAAAAAAAAAAGTACTTATGTGTGCCCACGTTTTGGCGTGTTCAAGCTTTAAAACATTGCTACATCACGCGTGTATTCCTAAGTATATTTTTTTATTTACTTCTAGCATATTTTTAGGTACCCATTGAGTTTGATTGCTAGCCTATCATCTCCTTCGACATACACGGAAGAAATGGAGATGTGTTATTCTAAGCCCGACACCACACGGGAAAGTATAAATATACTTACTCAAAGTAAAACCACTTTAAAGAAAAAACAAACGTTGTCTTCGCGCCATCTTTTCTTTAACTTTGAAGCGATGTAACTTTTGTAATCTGACACGGATTTATTTACTTTTTCCACTTTGTCGCATATTTATGAAAAACATTTTCCCTCCTTTCTACAGCCGTAATTTTCCGGTACATTTTCATTTCCACACTGACACGTAATTTAGGTACTTCAATTATTGAATTTTCTTAGTCAAGTGATTAATTGAACCATGAGACAAGTACCTAGTTTCAGTAAAAAAAAACAATTGTAGTAGTAAATACTCAATCACAGAAACTTAAAGTAAATTGTAGATTCATTGCCTAAAGCGGCAATGACGCTGACCACTTCTAGTATATTTTTTACGTTTTGAGTTGGCAGGCATAATAGTGACAGGTTGCTAGACAGTCGCCTAAAATATACATACATACATACATACATATCCACACGCCTGTATTCCCAAGAGGGGTAGGCAATATACCTTATATATATAAATATATATATATATAATATATATATTTTACATTTATATATATAAATATAGTATATACATATAAAATATACCTTAACCTATCTTAGTCTCCTTTTACAAAATCCACGAAAGAAATAAGGTGTAATGATATTAAAGAGTTGAATAATAAAAGTGGAAACTAAAACAATTTTGCATCGAAATGGCGCGTAGATGCTAGCAATTTCCAAGCCATAAATAGTTGACCTCCTTTGTAATGTGAAATAAATAGATTTCCCAGCACGACCACCCGCGTCCGTGGGCGGGAGACGACCAAAATATTAAGACGTTGTTCTCTTGAACACAACTTGCGCTATACAAAAACTTTTCAAATTTATCGGGATATTATTACACATAAACGAATACAATGCCGTTCTTCAAATTTGTGAAACAGATATAATGAAAAAAGTTTACATTGGGCGGGGTTTTTATTATGGTAACGAGACTGGATTTTTAACGCACTTGGTTAGAAATGGTGAATTGGAATCTTAGGCTTTCATTTCTCCCGCAGATCTTGTTGAGCCCTGCGGAATCGTGTTTTCATTCGTTGTTGAGTGCGCTTTTTTGTCTGATAACGGATGGTTGTATGTGACAAGTGGCTTGGGGATCGTGGATTGAATCAAGAAAGATAGCTAGCACGATTTGTTTTATCTCTTTCGGAGAAAATTTCTGTGACTTCTTACAGTTGTCGCATAGAAACTACATTAATTTAAAAGTACAGTAAGTTTGGCTAACTGCCAAAGTGAGGTTCAGGTAATCAATTTTTTATTGCACATTGTTTACTATAAAATTGTACAAAAAATGTGAAATGGCCCGTTGGGGCGTAGTAGTTTAACTTAAAACTACATAATTATACAATGTTTAAAACTTTCGTGATTATCAACCATATTTATTGTGACGTGGGACTTAATTACGTACGTAATGAACTCCGTCGTCATAATAAATACTTAAATACAGTCAAAATTTTTGATATTTTGTTTCTTTTTTTAACTGATTTGGTTATCTATTATACATTTTTACTAACAATTGTACCTATGTTTAAATGGTTAGTTTGCCCACCTATAAAAACCTATTAATTTAATCAATGAAATGACAGAGAGAAAGTTGAAAGTTGTGTTTGTATTACTGATCATTGAGCTACGATATTGAATAATACGAAACGCTGTAGTTGCTTTAAACTTAATCCACTAAAAAAATCATCACACGGAAAAAGAACTGCTTGTTAAAGATAGATATACAGAAAAGATACCTACCTATGTGGGAAAAACTCCAATACAGAGATCCTTCTCCAGACAGTATTACTTATGCAACCGATCTTCTAGATCTAGACTTCGTTAGTGCGATGTAGGTACACTATCGTAGTTTATGACGTAGATAACGTGTGGTGCCGGGTTAGAATAGCACCTCCCCCTTTCTTCCCGTGGGTGCCATAAGAGTCGACTCTGGGAAAAGGTTAGTGTATTGTGGGCGATGGGCTAGCAACCTGTCACTGCAATATCACCTTTAACTTCTGGTTACCCTGTAATTGCTAAACGTGGCGCTGGATTTTTTAATTCATGTGCTCTGTCCCTCTTGGGAATACAGGCGTGAGAATATGTATGTATGTATGTATAACGTGTGTTGAAGAAGTTCTTCTACTCGACGATATAGGTGGCGCTAGGGTCGCTAAAAATTAAAAATGCATAGTAAGTAGAAAGTAGTACTGTCGTCAACGACCAACGACACAATTGATGCATGATGTTGACATTGAAAATCGACTAAACCTCTTTTTTACTTACTCGTATTCTGTCCGCCATTCCGTTTTTTTCTCTACAAGTGAGCTCATGTTGTTTTTTGTTGAAACTAACGAATGCTACAACATCAATAGATCAATGACAAACTTTATCAGTGACATTTTGAAATTAAATTACGTACAAAATAATCCCAAACATTAATTGAAAACCGTATTGATTCCCAAGAGCTTTTTCCACACCTGTAATACATTGATGAAGTCCATTTCGGCTTGCTATAATGAATTAATATCAGCATTGCTGAAATATTTACGAATCTGTAGATTAAATATCCATTTCAATTTTGATTTATAAAGCAATACTGATTCGTAGTTTTGATATAAAACTTTTGTCTTTAAAAATAAACAAAAGCTCTTTGAGAGCCTGTTTTATCACCGTATTTAAAATGCACAGTTACGGTCATAAAGATCTATTACAGCTATGGCGTCATCAATCATATCAATGGTGGCATAAAGATGTGCTAGTTGTGTGGTGTCGGGATAGAATAACACTTCTTCACTTCTTCCGTGGAAGCCGTAAGAGACTAAGGCTCAATTCACACCAGAAGAGCAGCGCAGCGCGGCGTAGCGCAGCGACCCGCTCTGTGGAGAATGCGCGAGGATTCCTGCGACTGCTCGAGAAGCCGCTGGAATGCGTAGGAAGTCGCTGGAATTTACATAATTATTGACATATTGACATACGTATTGACAGCGGCCGTCGCGACTACTCGAGCATCCTCGGGCATTCCCGCGACAGCTCGCGCAGTCGCACGGTTTTGTTTATGGAATGCGCTGGAATTCCCGCGGATCCGCGGGCATCCGCGCGCATCGTTAGAGTTTCTCATGCGATAATAAGTCTTATTGTAATGAATATAAAGTTGAAATTCTCATGACACTGAAACTGCGCTCCGCTACGCCGCGCCGCGCTGCTCTTCTAGTGTGAATTGAGCCTAAGAATAAGGAAATAGGTTAAGGTACGTTTTAGGCGACAGGCTAGCAACCTGTCTCTATTATACTAACTCTTTGGTCTGTTAAACCTAAAACTATGCTAGAAGTGTCTGCGAAGCGTGAAAAGAGTCATAATCATGGTTTTGTTCATCACGTTTCGTGTGCTCTGCCTACCTCATTTGGGAACACAAGCGTGATGTATGTATGTGGCTATGAAACTTGAAATTAACCTTTCATATGCTTCGCCTACCCCATTAGGAAATGCAGCAGTTATGTATGTATTTAGTTCAATAGGTTACCCTTTGTTGCCTGTACATGTTTACACGTTTGTGTCAGTAGTCAGATGGTATCACACAGGCATTCGCGCCTCATTCTCGGTCACGTGCCCCGAACTCCAATGTTTCCACGCGTGATGCCCTGTAATTAATTCTACAGAGATTGTGGGGTAGTTTTGTCTATTTATAAATATAGATATTGGCTATGTGCCCGTGTGGTTACGGGTTTAGATTAACACCTCTTCCGTTTCTTCTGTGGATGTCATAAGAGGCGACTAAGGAAAGTTGAGGTATGCTTTAGGCGACAGGTTAGCAACCTGTCACTTTTATACCTTTTTCATCTGTTTATTAAACCTAAATTTTAGAATAGCACCTCTCCGTTTCTTCCGTGGATGTCGTAAGAGGCCACTAAGGACATAGGTTAAGGTATATTTTAGGCGACAGGCTAGCAACCTGTCACTATTGTAACTGCCACCTTGAAACCCAAAAAAACTAATGCTAGAAGTGGCTACAAAACGTGAAATAGTCGTTGTTTGGTCTATTTAGCGTTTTGTGTGCTCTGCCTACCCCATTTGGGAAAACAGGTGTGATTATATGATGAAGATGATGATGATAAAACCTAAAATTATGCTGAGTGGCCACGGAATGTAAAATGGGTATGGCTTGTCCATGTAACGTTTCATGTCCTCTGCCAACCCCATTGGGGTATACAGGATTGTTTGTCTGGATATAAAAGAAACATGTTCGGACGTGTAACCTCTTCTATTGAGGTCGGTTAACCATTTGCTGGAGATATAGGACACGGTGGAAGAGAGTTAGGATCTTAAATATTTGATGTTAGCATTTCGGTTTTTTATTTACTTTACTTCAAAGCAATGATGAGGTATGATGTAAGTCTGATCGCTGCGCTACATGTGTGTCTCTATTACACTGCAGAATTTAAATGAGTAAGCAGATTTATTTCGTTAACAATCTGTAGTTGTGATTCCTGTTTGAATTACAGTAAAAACCCCATAGTATTCTATGATAATAATATAAACGCCAAAATGTTCGGTACTATTTAAATTTTTAATCTGATTAGGTGTCTGTTGGGCGGACTACGTCACTAACATCGAGGTTCTCGAGCAAATAGATAAAATAGCTGACTTGTTTGTTTGATTAAACAAAGAAAAATAGCTTATGTGGGCCATATTCTCCGAAACCAACAGTATCATCTTCTACATAGGTACAATAGGTTTGTGTCCTGGGTTAAGAAAATGTAATTCTAATTAGTCCGTTCGTTAGATTATGGAAAAATAAGACAAACATATTTTTTCTTTTATCAAATGACTAAACATTGACAAAGTTATAGATCATTAAACTTCGACAATGGGGGCTTGTGACGTCTCGACTTGCTAAAAATTGTACCGAGTCGTGACGTCACGCGAAATTTTAAGCGCTGTATTATCGTCATTTTTCGTTTGTCAAATAAAAGAAAAAATATGTGTACAATATTTTTTTGTAATCTATTTGATGGACTAAATAGTTTTTTTTGTCAACTACCCTATTATGATGGAAAAATTAGCAGGAAAACGCAAGGTCGGGAGACGCAGATTGTCATGGCTCCGGAACATCAGGGAGTGGACAGGCATCAGGACCGTGGAGGAGTTGTTCAGACTCGCCATGGACATGGTCCGATTTAAAGAGCTGGCTGCCAACCTTCAGTAATGAAGTGGCACTTTAAGAAGAAGGTATAAAATCTACGAAAATAATTATACAGCAACAAACTTTAACAAATGGCAGTTGCTAGTGAAAGATTCGTATTTAGATGCTCGGTCCATTAAAAAGTTTTTATGGGCCTTCGAAAATTCTTTATTCGCAACTCTCGCTATATTGGTAAAGGTAACGAGCTGTGAATAAATAAAATAGGAAGAAATTGTGGCTTCGGGCGGAAACGCTGGCCTCGCGAGAGACGAGAACGGTTAGAAAACCTATTTCCGAGGGATCAGATTACCCGTACATGCCATGAAAACTGAGGCCACGTACGTGAGTTTTGTTGGAACTAGGTTTGTTTATGAACCTTCAATGCGATGACAAAGAAAATGCGAGAGTAGTAACTATTTTTTGTAAGAAATGTTGCCTTATGGAAGCCCTACATACTTACATATTCTCACGCCTGTATTCCCAAGAGTGGTAGGCAGAGCACATGAATTCAAAAATCCAGTGCCACGTTTAGCGATTTCAGCACGGTGACCAGATGGTTAAACGTGATATTGCAGTGACAGGTTGCTAGCCCATCGCCCACAATACACTAACCCCTTTCCCAGAGTCGACTCTTACGACACCCACGGGAAGGAAGGAAGAGGTGCTATTCTAACCCGGCACCAGACGGGGAAGCCCTATTATATTAAAAATCTGTCAGAATTCATGTCGTTTTATATTTAAGAAAGTAAAGCTCTTATTTAATTTGCTGTCTATAGTATAACAATATCATTTAATATTACTTGAGCCTAATAACAGTCCAAAATGTCGTTTAACCATAAGAGTAAAAGACATGGTTATCAATGTAGGTACTAATCAGTGGCTGAGACTCGGCCTAAGTATATAAAGTCTTATTGGAAAAAAAATACCGAAGAAAATGTACGTCATTAAAATGAACTTTTCCACATGCATGCATTTTTTATTTTGTGCGTCGTTTTATGAAAATTGTATCTCATTGAAGAAAATAAATACCTCTGTAAACAAAAAGAAAATTATCACTAATAATTTAAGTACTTATTTACAGTTCGTTAAGTTTTCCAATATAACAAAAACTTGGTGAAAGCTATACTTGGCGACAGTAACTTGGTACTTAAGCTTTGTTAAAAAGTTTATAAATGCTTTGTCGTTATTTCAAAGAAAACACCTGCTTCGTTATTTTACCTGTAGTATCATAGCTCGTGTAAATTACGTTGGGTTAGAATTTAAAATTATGTAGGTGTAGCGACTTCTAGCGCCAACTATCATCAAGTAGTAGAACTTCTTCTAACGTCATCTACGTCATCAATATCAAAAAGGGATTCTAAATCGTGCTAACGAAATTTGAGAAGTTTCTCTCTGTGGACTTTGCTCCCCAGGCACAATATCTACCTGGTGAGAGATCTCTCTATTGGGGTTTTTCCAGATTTAAAAATACCTATAGGAAAGCCATGTATCTGTCTTTACTAAACACCTCTTTTTCTCTAGAGGAAAGCTTAAAGCAACTTAGCTTTGTTTGCGTTTGATTCAAAATTGTTGCTCCGAGTGAACGTACTACATAATTATTCGGGGTAAAACAATCAGTTGTAAGTTATTTCCTACTCAAAAAACATCTATCTAGACGTTTTAGTCATCAAAATAAGTGATACAAAGTCAAATTCTGGCTAGAAATTTAGTAAAACTGTAAAAAGAAGATATTTTAAAATTAATCTGAAAGCTACTTTCCTCTCTACCCGCAAAGGTCTGGCCGCTCGGAAACTTGCCTCAATGCATCCAATGACATCTTTTCTTCCTTTCTTTCAAAAATTAAAACATTCATTCTTTTGTAAGCGATCTTTTACTCGGAAAGGTTTTAACGAGGGCCTAAGAACAGTGAAGTTGTGACGAGGCAAGTTCAGTACCAGTTTGAGATTGTTTTTGACTCAAATTAAAAAGTTATTTAGCAGACATCTCGAGAAATGTCGCTCTCATTATGTGAGTTCTAGTTTTAATAGTCGTTTGTTATGGCGTTCGCGCCGCAAATTGTGTGTACATACCTATTATGTACTGCTGGAAAGTATTTAAACTTGCAAGGGTCATGAAACTTAAAACGAAACAAGTGAATCTCGTGAACATTGTTGAGGAGGTATTGAGGAATTTATGGGATAATTTTGGGAGGGACGGCTTGTTATGGGTTATGCTTCTCGAATGGCGCTATTTCAAAAGATTTTGACAAATTTTTGGAACAATATCGTGTTGATTTTATTCGTATGTATACCTAGTTTTAAGCGTCAATGTATTGTGTCTGTTTGTATGTTGCCCTTTGATGTCGGGTTTAGAATGACATTTCCGTGGATGTCGTAAGAGACAACGGAAAGTTATATTCAGGTGACAGGTTAGAAACCTGTCAACTTAAAACCTAAAAATTTGCTAGAAGTGGCCACGAAACATGAAATAGTCATGGTTTTAACTGCGTTACGTTTCATATACTCTACTTATTTCATTTAGAAATACGGGCATAATGATATGTAGGTACATGTATGTATTGTATAGTAAATCATTTAGCTTAGGTAACAGGTGGTAATAATTAAAAAAGCAGACACTTTGCTCTGCTGGAGCCAGCAGTGCGTTCAGCGATTATTAATATTCCAGGTGTAACGGATTTATTTAAGCTACGCTGACAAAAATTGGTATACAATTAAACTGCTTTGGTCAACAATTTTCCAAATTAAATATTAGCTGGCAAAAAGATAATTTCATAGTCGCAAGTAAACTAAATAATCTGCCAATATCAATAACGGTTTTGAAATTTCATACAGTATAGATATAAAGTAGGTAACTAAAGTGAAAATCGGTTTTCATGTGCCCATAACGGTCTGCTACTGTACGGTCGAACCAAACAATTTCTGACCCACCGCAGAACGCTATCATAATAAACTTTAAGTAGTTTTATTGTTTTTTTTATTTTATTTCTATAGCAGTGCAGATTTTCACGTCGTCATGCCCTGTTCTGAAAGCAGCACGATACCCAGACACGATCACGCCACGCAGCTTTGCGGGTCGCGTCGCTCCGACCTCCTCTAATCTAGTAGTTAGGTACCTACTTTACTCTAAGGAAATAAAAACAGCAATTTTTTAACTTTAGTATCTACTCTTCTATGAAGCTAAGTATATAGGTTTCTGATTAATACCAAACTGTTCATTTATAACTCTTAGAAATATATACGGTCTCAATACATCAAAGAAAATACACCATTATTAATTAATTAAAAAAGACTTATATATTTATGTACTTACTTATTTAATTTTCATAGAATCGATTCGCTGTCTCCATTCGACAACTTTTTATTAAGAGTTTGAGAATTTATCTCCTTAATTTTTCCTTTTTTTGCATCTATGTCCCCAGAGATCCTCTCGGGGATAAGTTTACCTGTATTCATGTAACAGTTATCCTGTTTTACGTGATTAAAGAGTCACAAAACAATACTTATTACTTACGTAACTATAGCCCAAATAATCCGATGCAAAATCAGTCCCCGTAATGTCGGGTATAATGCAGACGAAAGTGAATTTTTCGTTACGTCCGTAATTCCGCGGTGAACACGCGATCGCGTGCTGACCGCCGCGGGGCACGCAAATGTCCCCACTAAAACAAAACTACTTACTTACTTACTGTAACTGGCATAAAAAACTAAAGTACTGCCTACAACGTATCGACTGTTCCGTGGGATTTTAAATTTGATGTTTTGAATTGCTGTGGATAGAATAACACCCCTCCATTTCTGGACATCAGAGCCAACTGGTCGTATGTCCATTTTTGACACTTTACAGGACGAGCAAAACAAACCTTAAAAGCTATACCACGGACTTACTGTATTAAAATTAAGAAAACTGGTTATTAATATAGAACAAACATATAACTACGAATATTTTCTACCGTATTAGTTCTTTCTTACGCCACTAGTAACAATGTAATTCAAATTTGATCATCAAAAGGGTGTTACATCCGACCTGAAATTACTAAGGTATATGCCATGCTGTGGTCGCATATTAACATCCGACATTTTGGCTGTAGAAAAATTCATCATCATGCTGTAAGTGTTCAATCTTATGTGAACATCAGACTTTTTAACCCGGGAATATTTTGACCACTAGATAGAAAATGTTAACATAAGACATTGTACCATTCAATCACTAAAAATATCTTGTCCTAAGAGGCGACTAAGGAAAGGTTTGGGTATGCTTTAAGCAATAGGATAAAGACCTCACTATTCTATCTGTTTTTTCTATCTGTTTGTAAACCTAAAACTAAGCTAGGAGTGGCTGTGAAGTGTGAAATAGTCATCATGGTTTTGTCTATGTCACGTTTTGCGTGCTTTTCCTACGCCATTTTAAAAAAAGCCAAATTTTCTGACTCTCTATTTAGCTTTGTTATTAATTCACGGTAAACCGCTAAACCAATTTTAATGACCAATAATGACAAAATGAACGAAAATAAAAGCATGTACGGCAAGCAAAATGAGCTTTATACGGCAGAAGCTGCTGACGAATTCAAGTCTACAATAAAAGGTTCTAATTCTTACTTTTGTAGGACTGAACTCTAAAATGGGGACTATTTCCTAAAATATCGGATAAACTTAACGTCCGGCCAACTTTAAACTAGCTAGCTATTATTATTTATTACTTTGGTGGTGGTTAAGGAAAGAAAAGGCAGTCGTTAAGTGCGGGAATACAACTGTTTGTAGCAGATACAAGCAAGCTTTGACAAAGTACAAAGTAAATTATTGCTTGTCATTGGGGAAATTTTGTACGGCAAATTAAGTTTTTTTTTAATTTAATAGAAATTAATGAGGATAGTAATGAAGGTAGTCGTACGCCGTGGTCAGTTTCCTCGAGCACGAGGAGTCGCGTGAATAGAGCGGTGTCGCGCAGTGCGCGATTGGCAGCAGCAGCCACCACGGCTCCTAGATGAAGGGCTACGAATTAGCCCGAAACATGTCGAGCTAAACTCGATTGAAAACGTGAGTTTTCCGTATTTTATAAGATAACATCGGCAAATTGAGGTTTATTTTTAGTCTACTAAAGAATTTTACTTGTCAGACAATGATTTATCTGGAGGTAGAAAAATATCGCCGTGTATTTGACATTTTGCTAATGAAAATAATAGACTAGGCAATATTCAGCGAAAACATCGAAAACTGAAAACGAATCAAAATAATAGCGGCATAAAAATTCACGCCGCGTAAATACAATAAAAAAATAATTAAGGAAACGAAAGGTAATAAATTAAAAACAAGAAGAGACAAGACCGAGGATTTTCTGGGTATAAAATAAATAACGTGGCCGTTAGCGAAATAAGCAAGGCTGAATCCGCCGACGGGCAGCTCGGATCGTAAATCGGCCGGACGATATCCGCAGTAAAAATATCGTAAACTCGGAAAACTTTAATAACGATACCGTACAATGTAAATTTTAAATTTGATTATTCTACAACTTGGACGTAAAACTTTTAGAACGACCCTTCGGATTCATGGGGATCTGATACCCGCTTTGCATACGACTTACTAACGGTCACGCGCGCAATTGTGAAATACAATGCATGATGATACCTTACTTTTAGAAAATACAATGCAATACTCTTTATAGAGAAATAGAATGCAAGCGTATACTTACCTATTGCTGGTAGATAATACAATGCAATACTTTATTGAGCACAAAATCAACGCAATTTGGATCAAAGAGATAAAAGGCAAGGAAACCATTATAAATTGATTGTGTAGACAGATGAAAGAAACCTATGATTTTGCAAAAATCTTGAAATGCCCAAACGATATTACCGTTGCCGTATGCGACAATACCGACCAATCACCGCCCAACAATCACCAATCAATCTATCACCATTCACCAATCACCAATACGTACTGGATAACGGCGTCTCAGAATTTAAAAATATGACGGCAACTAGTTTATCTCGCGAGTCAACATAAAAAATAAACAAAACAAGAAAAAACGTTGGGTATATTAAGTAAAGACCGTTCTATTCTATTTAAAACGCCAGAAGCCCTCTCTTTGCAAGTGTCTGAGGGATAATCTTGCAGCGGGGCTAGTAGTCTGAGACGGTACAATACCCTCTAAGCTAGGATAACAACGTGTATGTACCTTCACCCGTACCGTGGCACGGAACCCTCATACAAAGGGTCCATGATCAATGGGCCCAAAATGAGACGGCATTGATGTGTCAATCGACGCATTTAGGCGTCGAGGATCCAGGGTTAGTAACACCGACACAATCAACACTGTTGTTAGTAGCGTTAGAAACTGGTCATTGTTAACTGATAATTCATTGATTCAAATATAAACTTCACTAGATATAATATATGTATTCTATACAACAGGGATGTTGACTGGGTTGTTAAAAACATGTTTCGATCAGTTAGTTACATGAAAAAATATGGTATACGTTTTTGAATACATGCGTAATGTTTATGCTATGGTGTAATGTTTTTTGTTTTATAATCACCTATGTAACTATTTTATGTTGCGCAGGTACTTTTAGATCAATATATTTTTAGGTTTAAATACATACATACATACATACCGTCACGCCTCTTTCCCACAGGGGTAGGCAGAGACCACTTTGTTCCACTTGCGTTAAATTTAGGTTTAAATGTAGACAAATATTAACAGTGACAGGTTGCTAACCTGTCGCCTAAACTTATCATATCTTTAGACGACCATGAATCCCCGTAAAAATGAGAGATGAGTAATTCTAAAACTTTCACACGATTAAATTTAGTTACTTTAAAACAAAAAATAAAAGGATGAGCAATTGTTTTGCTTCTCAGTAGATGGAATGTTGAATTAGTAATTTCCTTTTAATAATCGCGTACAGATCCAAGTAATAACTGTTCCATGAATTACATCTGACCATGACAATGAGCCAGCGTTATTTGTTTGACAAACAATCCTTCAGTTATTGTTTCCCGCTGCTCTAATCATTTTCTATCGCCGCCCTGCTCTAAGCACTGCGATAGAGCGAGCAAGAGGACCCTATACAAATTGCTGAACAATTGTTTAAGGGGTCTTGCGAAATCTGTTTCCACGGACCGCAAAGTTTTTGGAGCTGTTTTTTGAGTTAGGTGCAGACCTTGTGGTATTGAAAGTTTCGGCTAGCGGTTCAACTTCAATTTAAGACAGTTAGTTATGTTTATGTGTTACTAGCTTTCCGCCCGCGGCTTCGCCCGCGTGGAATTCAGTATTGCGGTATAAAGCGAACATTCCCTCGGGAACATCTATTTTTTCCGGGATAAAAAGTACCCTATTATTTAATCCGGACTTCTCACTTTACGTCTGCAAAATTTCAAAGCAATCGGTTCAGTAGTTACGGCGTGAAAGCGGAACAAACAAACAAACTCACTTTCCGATTTATAATATTAGTAAGGACTAGTAAGGATTTTCAATAAAATAACCTGACAAACTTAAATAGTTGAAAACCACGACATTTTGGTTACAAATTGCGTTTACTGGTTACAAATATTTTCTAGAATTCAGTTTCTCTACTTGTTTCATAGGTTTACGAATAAAATGAAATGGTATGATGACTGGGTAAAAATGTATGCTCGTCAGTTAGAATAGGGTAAAATTTGGCACTAGTATTTTTCACATACATACATCACCCCCGTATTCCCAAATGGAATAGGCAGAGCACACGAAATGCGACTACATAGACAAAACCATGACTAACGTTACGTAGCCATTTCTTGCATATTGTTTTGTTTTACATACATACATACATACATACATATTCTCACACCTATAATCCCAAGAGGGGTAGCCAAAGCACATGAATTCAAAAATTGTTTTGTTTTAAGCTGGATTAAAGATGTATAATAGTAACAGGTTGCTAGCCTGTCGCGTAAAATATACTATAACCTATTTTCTTAGTCGCTTCTTACGATTTACGAAGAAAAATGGGAACATGTCATTCAATACCCGACACCATTATTTATTTTAATTTTAGTAATTCAAAATTAACAAAGGTACCTAACTTCCGAGAGGGCTTATGACGTCACAACTAGGTAAAAAAATCTCTATACCTATGTAGTGAAGTTACTTAAAATTTCTAAGCACTGCATCCTCGTATAGAAAAAATACGTGCACAATATTTCTTGACAATTTTATTTATCTATCGACCCGACGAACTAAGCAGTTTTTTAGTCATATTGCCCCAAAACACGATACCCAATATCTTTAAACCCCTTTGCAATCATTCAAATTAACTCGTAATTCATTTTCATAACTAGATAATGTAATTGTAAAAGATATGCGTGATTCATTACATTAAACCTAGGGCATGAAACGTAATGATTTACACCCGTTCAAGTGCTGAGTTATTATACGAACCCATTTACCAGATTATGATACGGCCACGGTATAATTCGACTCAAGTAAATAATACAAGGTGTGATATATCACGGTGCTACGTGTCACACAAATGGCAACAATTTATAACCAGGTCTAACGCTTGCTTAGACAGCTAACCCATTATGGTCTAGAATAGAAATTACGTTATGTAAATTTTGAGAACTAACCCCGCATGCCTGACTAGATCCTAAAACTATTTGGTAAGCAATAACAACAGGTTTATGAAACTTTTCAGTAACAAATCAGAATGTTTTTTTACATTGGTTGTTTCGGGCTGATTACAATCCCCTTTAGTTCGAACTTACGTAAATATCGAGCATAATTACGCGAAGTGACGCCATCAAAGTCATTATCGCCGAACGGCACTCCATTGTAACGTTTTAATTAAAACTTTGTTTCATACAAGAAAAGCGTGTTCATGTTGTTTTTCCTAGTAAAATTACTGTTCCGTTCGAGCACGTACGGGCACGATCTTGTTTAGTTTTTATAAGTCAGCAGTATTGTTTGTGAAGAATGTTATGGGAGTAGACGGGCGGCGTGACCGAGAGGGCAAATCCGCGCAATCCACTACCTCGGCAAAGGGAACTCCATTATGATATCGCTTCCCTTGTACGACTGCTCCATTTCTTTTATTCGGAACGAGGGTCTTACTTTAATATTGCTGCGTGTGTTAAACAACGTAGCTGGCCGAATAAAATTGTAACGCCTAAATTTCATAGAGTATTTACGGCGTACAACGACCCAATCTTAAAATGAAAACAACGTTCTTAACAACAAAAATGCGTTTTATTCGTTATTCCTTTGTTACAGTGGGATTATAAGTTTTTTTTTACGATTACAGATTCAACGGCGAGCTCTCAAGGCCCGGATAATGAGAATTTGAGGTGAGTTGGTAAATTAAGACGTCTATCATCCATCACTGTGTGCCCACGTCTGAGGGATATAAAAAGCCCTTAATGGACATTTAATGTAGCATTTTTTTCTTTTATGTGGTTCCTGTGTTTGCGCACGTATGGCCAGGTCGATAGCGAAACCATCCGGTACAGAATAAGCACACGTGTAACTACGGACATAACCGTTGTTGGTTTTGTCTATTTTAGGATTTGCTCTTTTGTAATTCTCGGAAGTCCTTCAAAAGATATTCTGGATAGGTATCATTACTTTTTGTGGGGCTCTATTTAGCTTAAAAGTACGCAGGATGGTATAAATTTACTTTACATAAAATTTGAACAGGAACAAAACAGACGTACAAAGGCTAACTCATCCCATAATCTCTGCCAGTTAACCTAGGGGCGATTGGCAACATCCGATAAAAGAGTAGACATACAATAACAGTTGAAAGAAAATCAAAATCTGAAATTACTTAAATATACACAATACACGATTGCAAACTTAAAAAAAGTTTTAGAAATCTGTTGGGTGAAAAAGTTTTAATAGTGTACCTACAGAAATTAAGTATATTGTGACAGCGTTGCGTTGTACAGTCACGAACAGGGATTGTTGAGCCACTTGCCACTGTTCGCAATTTAGACGTATAATCAATGACCGACAGAAACCAATTTGTCCGACTATACATAGAAAAACAAAATTATACCGTTGCACGCGTCTCTATCGTGTTCGACGTTAACTGTTTACGAGTGATATAATTTTAACGCGTGCGTAAAGTCACTACAAAAATAATGGGCTTTCTGTAAAAGTGTTTGAGCCACCGAGGCTTTTACGAAGCATTGTTTACTTGCTATAAAACCGTGAAAAGAAATTAGTTGCCGTGAAACGTCAGTACAGGTCGATAGAGGATAATGAGAATAAGACATTTTGAAACACCGTAAAAAAATCCGTTGCGATAAATTTTACAAACAAAATCACACGAAACTTTAGCAGTTTTTCAGTAAAAGTGGTATGATAGAGACTGGTTGCTAGCCTGTAGCATAAAGGTATTAAAAGAAGAAAGAAAAGATGTAATCCTAAAATAATCTTTGGGTTTTAACTGAAGTCTGAACACTCACAAATCATAGAATCACGAACTTTCCTACAAACTGATTCCTTGAATAAAACACGCATTCAAAAACGTGCAACGCTTGAAAGGCAAAATGGTGCGTCACTTTTTACGATGACAAGTAATCCTAGTTCGCCTTACTAGCAAAATTTGCTAATCTTTGCTACATAATTTAACTCAACACATACATACATGCATACATACATCACGCGTGTATTCCCAAATGTGCCAGCCAGATCACTCAAAACGCTACATAACAAAATCATGACTGTATGCAATCACGTTTCGTGGCAACAACAAGCATATTCTTTTAGGTTTTAAGTTGGCAGGAATGAAAGTGACAGGTTGCAAGTCTGTCGCCTAAAACTATTCCTTAATTCCTTAGTCGCCTTTTACGACATCCACGGAAGAAATGGAAAGGTGTCATTCTAAATCCGACACCATACGAATGTCACGGATGTATTTAACCCAATACCCTAAAAAAATGTCGCTTATCCCACTTCTCTTTTCAAACACCACCGCATAACACCTAGCAAAAACAGTGACTCCGCGTAATGAAATGTAGCTTGTACCTTTCCGAGATAGCATGTCATAAAGGTAGGACGAGGATCATTGGTGTTGCGAGTGTGTGCGTGAGGCGAGCGTGTGTGAGTGACACGTGAGGCGGGTGGATTACGAGTCGCTTAATTTCCGTGTTGCCTTGATTTTTTGTGTCAGTAGTTTGTGTTCGGATTGTGTTTAACAGTGTTTATTTTATCCGTATGGTGTCGTTTAGAACACCTCTCTGTTGTACTATCGAACCAACTGATTCCTGACCCACCGCAGAACGTTGTCATAATAAACGTCATAAACATTTCCTTTGTCAATTAATGCAATGTCACTTTGACGTTCACTGTGAATAGGTTCTCTGGTGGGTCAGTAATCTATTGGTTTGATGGTATCTATGGATGTTGTAAAAGGCTCTAAGGTTGTATATTAAGGCAATAGACTAGCAACCTGTCATTATACCTCTTCCGTTTGTTTTTAAACTTAAATATTTATGCTAGTGGCAAAGCGTGACTCTGAACCAAGCGTAAAACTGCGAGGTTTTGTCTTTCTCGCATTCTGTGTGCTCTATCTGCCCCATTTTATGTACAATATATTTTTAAATTTCTAAGAAGCATAACGGACTTAATCTTGTCAATTGTAGGTATGTCTACATTATTCATTGATTTAGATCACCGACTATAGAAGCAGTGTCTTAGTGCCAATGGTAGGTATTCAAGTTTTAAAAGTGAAACTAATATTTCCTACTAACGACGACTCAATTATTTTGTTTCACTATATTGATCAATAAATTTACTTTGGTAGTAATGCTGTTAGAACCACCATTTTGTTAATTCGCAACATGACAATGCAAAATTTGCATAGGAAATGTTATCGAAATGAGCACAAAATTAACATAATAATTTGTTTATTATCATTGATCACAAAAACTTTGATACATAAACGTGTTTATTTCGTTTTTTTTTCTGAAATAAGAATTATATCTCATGTTGTATAGGGTTAAGATTAATACCTCAGCATTTCTTCCGTGGATGTCGTAAAAGGCGACTAATGAAAATAAATAGGTTACGATATGTTTTTACTTTTTGGTGACAGGCTAAGCGACCTGTCACTATTGTACCTCTCATTTTAAAACCTAAAATTATACTAGAACTGGCTATGGAACGTAGAATACCTACTCTGCCTACATCATTTAAAAATACGGGCTTGATGCATGTTAAATAAAATTTAGATCACAAATGCGTTATTTTTATAAAAATACTGTAACTAAAATTTGCGGTACCTACTACTAACACAAAACGATTCAACCAATTTTAACCAATGTTTAAAAGCTGCACGGTATTTATTTATTTACTCCACGTGATTAGCATAATTATAATAACTATTTATGTGACTTCCGCTCAGTAACAAGTCTATTGCATTAATACGACTATGATTTATGAAACGAACCCGAAGGACACACGACACGACATACGAGTATTTTTATTTCTAATTGAGTGCAGTTGCATACCTACATGACTGTATTTACATTAGTAGAATTTTGAAAATTATAATAAAGAACTGCTAAAGTGGCTGGGAAACGGTATCCCGAAATTCCCGAAAACAATTGCGCATCGGCATCGCAAGCTCGCACGACCAGCTGCGCCAGCCGCATGTTCAAAATTTTAAATAATTTATTTTCTTTTGTTCAATCATCATCTGTTTTAAAATATTCGAAATTTGAATATTTGCTTGTAGTCCATTTTTTTTTATTGAGCCTGAACTTAACTATAGTGACGCATCCCGACATGATTCGTTTTTTTCTTCTATAATTTTAAACAAAAAAAAACCGACTTCAAATCTATACTAATATAATAAAGCTGAAGAGTGTGTTTGTTTGTTTGAACGCGCTAATCTCAGAAACTACTGGTGCGAATTGAAAAATATTTTTTGTGTTGGATAGACCGTTTATCAAGGAAGGCTTTAAGCTATATAACATCACGCTGCGACCAATAGGACCGAAGAAACAGTGGAAAATGTAGGAAAAACGG
>BHDV01037044.1:29398-39895 GCA_005406045.1 Adoxophyes honmai
TCGCACTCGACGTCGTCTGGGCAGGTCACGGCGCGACAGCCATAGATTTAGCAAATACCTATTTTTCAATTCCTTCGACCGGCATGTTTCCTCTTAAACCTATTAATTATTACGATATCACTACGAAGTTTACTGTGAAATGATTCAAAAGAAAACCAGGTTTTCTAGCATCAAGGAACACGGCAGTGCGCATCTATATGTTCACGAATGGTTGTTATCGTCGCGGTCGGCTGCCACCAAACAGGGTAGCCTAATGTAGCTGTTCTTGGCTTTTATTATACGCCGTTATGATTTTCTTGGCGCAAATATTAATACGTACTTATTAATAACTGATGGGTGGTAATTTAATCTTCTCCTTAGTCGTTCACTCTTGTCAGAGTGGTCGTGGTTGCGCAGACGAGGTACATGGAGCGGTGTTAGGTGGATCTTCTTTTGTGGTGATTGCTCTTTTAGCTTTTCTCTTTTTTAAATCGATTGAAAATTAATGTTAGTAGGTATATTCTTTTGTGAATCAAAAAAATAGAAAATTTTGCTGCTGCTTTGTTTAGTCTGTTGAATTCACTTAAATCGTATTTGACTAAATTCCTGAGCAGCTGTAGCTAGTAACGACCGATAAAAAAAGACTTCAACGATTTTGCACATTAGTAGGTACTATTTTACAAAATATTTTGTGCCTCTTAAAATACTAAAATTATAAAAAAAAGACTTTGTGCATCCGCGACCTTCCTATTACTTTCAGTAACATAGACCTTCGCAAACGCCTTATTCCATAAATTATTTAGAATCGAAATGTCTAGCTTACGGTTGCTACAATCACCAGCCCAACAGCTTTTTAATCCGTTCCTTTTGTCCGCAGGAAGGCCAAAGTCATGGGAATGACGTTTAGCGGAGAAGACTTTAAACGCGGCGCGGGCTGAGCTGCTGGCGCGCGGCATGTGGGTGCTGCTGATGCTGGCGCTGGCGTCGGCGGCCGGCGCCGAGTGCCCGCGCCACTGCGAGTGCAAGTGGCGCAGCGGCAAGGAGTCCGCGCTCTGCGCCCGCGCCGGCCTCGCCGCCGTACCCCCGCGGCTCGACCCCACCACGCAACTCCTCGACCTCTCAGAAAACAGACTACAAATCCTACAAAACGACGCCTTCGCCTCAGCCAACCTCCTCAACCTACAACGGCTCTATCTCTCCGCATGCAACGTCAAAACCATACGACAACACGCCTTCCGAGCACTCGTCAATCTAGTCGAACTCGACCTATCCCGCAACAGAATAGAAACGGTACCCTCACACGCGTTCGATTCAATATCCGAACTCCGTGAATTAAGGCTAACGAGGAACTTCATCACGAGAGTCAGGGATGACGCCTTCGCATCGGTCCCTCACTTAGTGCGATTAAGTCTGAGCGAAAATAAAATAGCCGACATAGAGCCCCGGGCGTTCACGGGGCTCGAGGGGTCACTGGAATATTTGGAGCTCGACAAAAATAAGTTACAAATACTTCACGTTGCAGTTTTAGCCCCGCTCCGGTCGCTAAAGGGCTTGGAGCTCGCTAACAATCCGTGGGAATGCTCGTGCGCTTTGCGGCCGTTGCGGGATTGGATGATCAAGAAGAATGTTCCGGCGACTGTTGTGCCGGATTGTGCTTTGCCTCCGCGGCTGATGTCCCATTCATGGGACCGCCTCGATTTGGAAGATTTCGCTTGTCCGCCAGAAGTGAGCGCCGCATCCAATAACTTTAAAAGTGTTGAAGGTGCCGAAGTGACATTAGTGTGTCGAGTGAGCGGCGTGCCGGCCCCGCGGGTCCGGTGGGTGCGCGCTGGCCGCCTCCTTGCCAATTCTAGTTCTAATAATGTAAATTCAGGTAGATCTTTTATATTACGTAGTGAAGGGAAAACGAGTAATTTAACTATTAAATCAGCTGATATGCAAGACACCGGCTCATACACGTGTAATGCGGAGAACCGTGCTGGAAAAGCAGAAGCAGTTCTCAGTTTGACTATAGAAAAGAAGCCACAAGGTAAAATTTTTGGTGGTCGTGCTCTTATGGCCGGTATGGCAGTGTCCGCTGTGATAGTGTTAAGTTCGTGTTTAGTAGGACTGTGCGCGTACGAGACTCGTAAGAAAAGACAGTTAGATAGGTGGAACGAACAGATAGTGACGACGAATCGTCGCGATGACAATTATGAGAAGATTGAGGCTAACATGAAGGGTACAGTGGAGGTGCCGCGAGTGTTGCCCTCGGACAATGGTCGGAAGCGTGGTGATTATAGGAACGTGCCGTCCCATGATCCGGAAGACGACTGCGCGGGGTACTTGCGTGAAGAGATGAGGGAAGAGAGAGACCCTATGTCGATGTCCTTCGAGTCCGGGTGGCGGAGAGCAGAGTTCGACAACCCA
Source organism: Adoxophyes honmai (assembly GCA_005406045.1). Lineage (NCBI taxonomy): Eukaryota > Metazoa > Arthropoda > Insecta > Lepidoptera > Tortricidae > Adoxophyes > Adoxophyes honmai. The sequence goes on from BHDV01037044.1 coordinate 31,787, forward strand.
CCAGTTAGCAGAAATGGAATTCTGGAGAGAGATTTACACATACCACGGATGAAAGACTACAGTAAAAGGTAAAATATTTAATTTTTTTAAATATAATATATAATAACTATATAGCCCAAGCCCTCTCATGCTGAGAGGAGGCCTGTGCCCTGCAGTGGGACGTATAGTATAGGCTGATGATGATGATGATGATGAGATAATTTAGTACAGTAAAAGCTCCTTATTCGCGGGGGTTACGTTCCATAAATATGCCGCGAATACAGAAACCGTGAATACGGAACGATAATTTGTATGGGATTATAGGGGATACGTTCCTAGGTGACAAAAAATAACACTTCGTTCCATAGACGGATCAATATTACGGATTAAATGTTACGTTCACAGTACTTGTTGCCTCTTCTTCAATGGGCTGTGCATTTAACACTTCCTCCAAGTCGCTTTCAGTCAAATCTTCACTTTGCGATTCAAGCAATTCCTGAATGTCATTCATCTTGTTCTATGAGTTCGAACCCATCTCGTCCTATGTTTGCAGTCAAAGCTTGAATTTGCGCAGATTCTTCATCATTTTCCGCAATAAATCCGCGAATGACGAAATTTTTGCCGCGAATACAGGAATTGGGTCACAATTTTTTAATCCGCGAATAGTGAAAACGCGAATGAAGGAAGCGTGAATAAGGAGCTTTTACTGTAGCTAAGTGCATTTATGTATTTACAAGTGAATTTAGGCTAGACTCATATGGAAATAGCCTGTAGTGAAAATATTATAACTAAGAGTAAAATATGAGCTTGGTATTTATGCAGAAATACGTAGGGATAGAGTAAAATTTTGTAGTAGGTATATTTACTAATAAAAATATTCATGGTTTTGTTATTTGTGCTCTAAATACACCGTTTAGGACACAAGCGTAATGTTTTTTCTCGTTATCTTGCCCTAGAAATCACATTCGAAATCACGTTTCCTAACATTGTAAGGAAAAACGTTCTTTTAAGCCATCTTACAAAATGCTGTTTCATTTGTTCCAGAGCTGATGAAACTCCGGAATCAGTGGCGAGTTCAACTTCAACGGGAGTGCTAAGCGCTCACGCGGAGCACTCTGCCAGCAACAGGTTCAACAACAACCCCCGCCCCCGCCCCCGCCTGCGCCACGAGCGGCTCGACAACGACCTATCCGGCAGCGACAGCGAGAAAAACTACCCTGACCTCATTGAGATGAGCGCTCTCGGCACATCCTCGTACCTTAGGAGTGAGATGAAACACGACCCTTACTATTTCTACACGATCCCGAGAAGAAAAGACGGCGAGAGCCGAAGTCCACTCCTCAGCAGTCGGAGGAACAGTTCCGGTGGGGATTCCGGTACTTTCTTCGATCGGGTGTACGATAAGAATCAGCCGAGGAATGTCGGACGACGTTCCAATAGCTTCCTTGACTTGTCGTCTGGCAGCAATCGGTTGCGACGCAACCCGAGTCTGCCCTCGTCACCTTCAAGAGAGCAGCCAACCGTGCCGTCCGCCACCCCCCTCCTCGATCTCTCTGGACTTCGAGATTACACACGCATGGACCAGCCCATGGAGGACTATGACTTCCGCGCATCTCAACTAGAAAAGTTCTTAGAAGAGTACCGAACTTTAAGAGAACAGCTGTCGAGAATGAAAGAGACGCGGGAAAATTTGCAGAGAAACAGGGCTGTTGATAATGAAGAGTTGAGGTCGATTTTGAAGGGTAAACCTAGTGTGGCTGTGACCGAGATGTCTTCAGGGGCCTTGGCGGACGCGGCGTCCCCCCTGGCCCTCAGTCCCCCAGAATACAAGCCTCACCAGCCCCGCCCCGAATGGCTGACGACATTACTATACCGCAATTAGTTCTCTTTCACCATGTAAATAAGTAGTATTAATATTTGAACTGATGTTAGAGATAAGTGATTAAATGTTTGTAAAACATTCTTTGAACGTTGAAATAAAACATTTAAGGAAATTTTCTAGTAATTTTTTATATCTGTTATTATTATGTCTGTTATTATGGGAGTGGGTTGTTTTTATGTAAATTGTGCTAGTGCGTTGTTCATATTTTTTATTTTGTTCCCGCCGTAGTTAATTCGATTATTATTGTGGGGATACGCTAATAATGGGACTTGGGACTTTGGTTTATGATTATGGGATAATTATTGGTTCATTTATGAAATTGTTAAAAAAAATCAGGGTCTACGTCTTTAAATACATTTTTTTACCTGACAACAGTAGGTTCCCCTCGTACTTTTAATTGGCTCCGCGATGAGATATAATTAGCTAATTCTGTAAATTCAGCATTTTCCAAAAAGTTGACTTTGCTAAAGTCAATTTGACTTCCAAGGAATCAATATCGAAACAAAATTTTGTTGAAGCAGCCATTGAGTCTACAGGGTTTTTTAAGAAGTTTCTGGTCAATCAACTCTACGGGGCTGAGGAAATTTGCTGACAGGTATGTTGTTTTTTTAACAAGTAGTTAATATTGGTAAGTAAGAACGTAGGTACCTTTAAATAAAATAACTTAGATTAAGTTTAATTTATGTCAATGTGTTTTGGCGAAAGATTTAACTACTATAAATACCTACCTAAAGAGGTGTCTGCCTGTATTCCCTTTCCCTAATGGGGTAGGTAGATCACAAAAAGCGTTACACAGTCAATTAGTGCAGTATCATTTGAGAATACTTTGTTAATGTATTTCACCATGTCCATTAAAGCCTCTCTTTTTACGGTTACAATACATAATTAAGATTCCTCGATACCTTTTGAAGGTTGGCTGTAAGAGATCCCTTAAGGTTTAAGTTCACCATCTCGTTTGTATTTTTTGGGTTTGTGTTTTTCTTTAGAAAAAAAGTGTTTACCTTACCATGACTGTTTCACGTGTCGTAGCCACATTTATAATTTCAGGTTTCAACATAGACAAAACTATGTTATGACTAATGTTAATGTTAATAAATGTTATGAGTAATGGTTCGGCTCTATCACTATAATAATGTAGAATACCTACATTTATTGGGAAATCTATAACTACTGCTCTTATGACAGATCTCATAAAATATTGATTATGCTTTAGGTACTTTAGGTACGGGTGATATCAAATTGGTGATACGAAATTATTGCTTCGTATTCAGTTAATGCTGCTTAATATGATGTATTAGTTCCAGTTTGTTAAAATAGGCTGATAATATTTTGAATATTCATACTATGGTAAAACGAAATCACGACCTCAATGTATCGAAGCATTATTTAATAAGAGCACATAATTAAAACAATTCAATTAGTGCATTCAATAGTCCAGCATTAGCTGAGCAAGATACACTTCTTATTTTGTATTACGATTTTGATTATTTGTGTACTGCAAAGTATGAATAATTATAAAAAGAGTAATTTTATTAGCAAGCTATTTGAAGGCATAATTATGATATCTGCTAGTACCTACCATTAAACAGGTACATTTAGGATAATCTGTAAATGTGTGGAATTGCCACAAATATTAAATGGATTACGTATTCCCAATAATACTGTAGCTTATTTCAGATACGATCATATTTGAGGATTATATCTGTTTATAATATTTACTCACTCAGTCGGACTACAGTTTTCATGGATGATTTGTATTAATTATAAACTCGACTGGAGTTTGTGTCTCGCCACAAGGCAAATGACCTCTCTACTTGATGAAAACGGTTTAGTACTGATACTTAACAGAGATAGGATTTAGATTTTTTGTTACCTAACCTAGCGAAACGTGTTTACGAGTTTAGTTCTTCTGTGGAGTAGAAAGGTAATTAAATAGGTTAAGATATATTCTAGGCCACGAGTACTAAATTAAAAATTAAATTCTAAAAGTAACTGCGTTATGTGATACAGTTACTGGTTTGACAATGGAGCGTTTCGTGTGCTCTGCCTACCCTATTTGGGAATACCAGCGTGTCAAATACGTATGTATGTAACCAATTTAATACGTACAGTACAAAAAAATTAAGTAAGTAATTTATTACCATGAAAGTAACATAACCTGTGTGGTGCCGGGTTAGAATAGCACCTCCCCCTTTCTTCCCGTGGATGTCGTAAGAGTCGACTCTTGGAAACGGTTAGTGTATTGTGGGCGACGGGCTAGCAACCTGTCACTGCAATATCACGTTTAACCATCTGATTACCCTGAAATTGCTAAACGTGGCACTGGATTTTTTGAATTCATGTGTTCTGCCTTACCCTCTTGGGAATACAGGCGTGAGAATATGTATGTATGTATGTACCTATGTATGTTACATAATTCACAAAGATTATAGCAAACATACAGCCAAGTGATAAGAAATAAACATGAAGTAAACCGATGGCCCTTGCACTAGACCAAGGCTGCTCAACTTGTGGCTCGCCCAAAATGTGGCTCGCGGAAGAATTTTAAGTGGCCCGCGCAAGTATGGCTTGGATGAATTTCCAGCAATAACTGACCTAGCGTTGGTTATAGTAGAAAATGTAAGTGACTCTTCAAAAGTTTGAGCAGCCTTGGACTAGACACAAGGTCTGTATTGCAGGTGCCAGATTAACTATTAACTAAGGCGTTTAAATACTAAACAGAGACAGGATATTTAAACGCAGATGACTAAAAACTAGTTAAACAAAGCTCGTTAACTTACATGGTAATCATTTGCGTTCATTTAAAACTTCATCCTAATACTGTAGATTGTAAAAGTACGAGGACTTCAATAATATGAGAAACCACATTATATCGGCGTCGTGTGACCTAGTTTTGCGCTGTCCAATATCCGTCCACGGAAACGACGGAATAAGACACCTTCCGACAGGATTTCTGTTTTGTGAAGGACGATAAATGGTCAGTATTGACGGTGATTTTGTGGCTGGATACAGGGTTAGGCTTCACTAGAATGTAGCCTAGGTATGATGTTCTTAACACTTAGATTTTGAGTAAGTATTAAAAATATTGCACACGTATTATCCTTGGATGTTTCGGATGACGTTAACATTGAATAAAATTTTTACCTGGGAGGGACGTCACCATCACAAGCCCTTCCATCAATTTAAAAGTTTAGTGATCCCTTTGTCGATTTTTGATCATTTGAGAAAACAAAAAAAAAACAAATTCAAAATGAAAAAAAAAACATTTATGCAAAAAAGCCGTAAGGAGCACTTTTCTAAGTATTTTTGAGGTCATCAGCGCTTCGTGACGACCATGATTTCCAAGAAAAATACGCCGAAAATTGATACAAAGATTATTATTTTTTAAATAATAATAGGAAAAGGTACAATAGCAATCACAACATACGTAAAGAAAACAACAACATAAGAACAAAGTTCATTAGCGCAGCAAAACCAAATCATTACTCTACTGGCAGGATTTCCTTCACCAAGGAGAGAAGATTGTAAACTATGTTATAAATACTTATTGTAAACATTTACTTCTGTTTGTTCTCCAATAAAATAAAATAAAAATATAATAAATAAGACAATACATGTAGGTATAAATAAATAGATGTACTGTACATTGTACACAGTTTCAGAATTAATAATTAAAATGAAACGCTTAATCTAAAATTACTTGGAAATGTAGGGGTCAGTAAGATTGGCTCTGTCAGTAATATAAAAAAGCTTGTCCCATATTTTTTACAATCTAACTTATATGGTACTAGCTTTCCGCCCGCGGCTTCGCCCGCGTGGAAATCGGTTATTTTGCGGTATAAAGCACAACTATAAGAAAACTTCTCGTTTCAAACGACACACAGCGCCATCGATCTATCATCTATCGATCGATCATCTATCCATATCGATCTATGATCGATTGATATCGATCTATCAAGCAAACTATATTTTTGTTTTCCCTCGGGAACATAATTTTTTTCCGGGATAAAAAGTACCCTATTATTTAATGCGGACTTCTATCTTTATGTCTGCAAAATTTCAAAGCAATCGGTTCAGTAGTTACGGCGTGAAAGCGGAACAAACAAACAAACAAACTCACTTTCTGACTTATAATATTAGTAAGGATTTGTTAACCTATTGTTCTGTGATGTCATTTTCTACCGCAAAAAACTACGACAAGCTTGACGCAAATTAGCAGTCACATTGTATGGAAATTTTCACAGATCGATGTTGAGCTTATCGACTAGTTTAAATAATTGCGAATAACACCACAGATTGTATTACTCTTACATCTAAAAGTGTGTGTGATCTAAAACCTATTTCATTTTGATTGTCATAGACCGTCTGTTTCCATCCGCTTCCATCCAATTCTACTAAGTTGTACTACACGAAGAATGTCGCGGTGATAAATAGAGATTCATGCTGGAAAATTGCAGTTTACAGAGCAACTACAAAACGTACGGGCTCGCAAACAAAGGTAACACATATACTGTTAAAATTATTACTTTTTCATTCACAAACTCGTGGTTCGTGTGAATGAAAATGTTTTGTGCTAACAAAGTTTTTTCAATTTAAAAAGCGTGGAGCGCACCTAATTGTATCTAAACAGTGAAGTAAACTTTATCCGGTGAAGGTATAAATTATCATGAAAATGAAAAAAATAACGATATCTTACAGGTACCATTGCGAACCGGGATTGTTGAGCCATTTACCTGTTTATAACTTGGTCATGTAATACTAATCCAACAGCTAACATCTAGTCGGTCACATTGGTCATTGATTACACGTCTAAATTGCGAACAGTGGCAATAGTGGCTCAACAATCCCGGTTCGCGACTGTACATCAAGTTCAGCTCGACATGTTTCGGGCTAGTCCGTAAACCAAGAGACGGTCGCGCGCGTGATTGTCAAACTCTAACGTGAAAGTATGACGTATGGATGTGTGGATGAACATTGATCATGGCGTTTAAGTACATACAAACATACCTACATACATACATTTATACATCACTAGCTTTCCGCTCGCGGCTCCGCCAGCGTGGAACTCGGTTATATTGCGGTATAAAGCACAACTATAAGAAAACTTCTCGTTTCAAACGACACACGGCGCCATCGACCTATCATCTATCGATCGGTTATCGATTGATATCGATCTATCGTCGATCGATATCGATCTATCAAGCAAACTATATTTTTGTTTCCCTCGGGAACATCAATTTTTTCCGGGATAAAAAGTAGCCTATGTCACTCTCCGTGCCCTAAACTATCTCTACCTAAAAAATCACGTCAATCCATCGCTCCGTTTAGCCGTGAAAGACGGACAAACAAACAAACAAACAAACAAACACACTTTCACATTTATATATTGGTACGGATGCCCGTATTTCCAAATACCTATTGTATCACTTGCGCGATTTCTGTAAAAAAAACATTTTCGAAAACACTCCAAAATTTTGCGCACTTCGATAATTTTCACATCGACTTGAAATTTGGTATGGACTTTCAAATCCGACTTGATTGATTTACGAACACACTGCGGAACGTTGTCGCTTAAATGATAAGGTTTTCTTTATAAATAACGAAATGTATAGTAATCAGTAAAATTAACTGTAAATAGGTTCTATGGTGGATTAGGAATCAATTGGTTCGAGTGTACAGCAAAGAGCACAAACAAAAGTCGTGTACCAGAAAAAACACCCCTCATCTAACTGAGGCCATCTACTGACAACGCACATAAACCACACTCGAAATTAAAACGCAGGCGGCCATAACTCGTGTCTTTTAATTTAACTAGCCATTACAATCACGCCCGTTCCTCCCACAATCGTAAAACTAAAGTAGTGCAACTTTAATTTGCGGCCCAATAGACACTGGCAGAGTTCGCAATTACAGCTGTCCGAGCGAATTGTGTTCGACAATAAAAGCGATACTTTTATTGTGGCTGTAAATTCCGAGCCGCTGTCGGTGCGATGTCGTTGCGTGCGTCTGCTTTCTTTTAAAGGGGATCCGTGGTTATTAAAAGATTTAAAGCGGTTAATGGGAATCGGTCTTTTATTTCTTACCGTTAAAGGTTTTTTTTGGAATATGTTGACCGTGAATTCGTATGTGCTTACCGCATACTGCCACCTGCAACAGAACCTTCTTAAGAGGATAGGAGTCGCACCACTGCTCCATACAAACGTAGTCCCCTGTTTTCTCCGTGAATAATGACATTAGAGCAAACATTT
>BHDV01037044.1:44140-97243 GCA_005406045.1 Adoxophyes honmai
ATGTAGTATGTTCGCGTGTGTCCAATGCCCAGAATCTATTGATTCTATCCCGAAATGGAAAGACATATAATATCATCTATAGCAGAGTGTTATAATAATTACGAGAGCTCTTCAGTGTTACCCAGAATTTAACGCGAAGCGAAGCCGCGGGCAAAAGCTAGTACATATAAATAATATATGTGTAAGAATTCACACCCTACATACAAGAGTCACCACATTTTGCACGTTTAAACTATCCACAAGAATATAAATCTGTATATAATAGAGAATTTGAAACTGTCACAATACTCTACCATAAAAGCATAGTATGTCCAAGTAAAATTGATACATGATAAATCATCAAGATAAAAAGGTACTTTGTGATTTATATTAGGTATACAAACGCGTAAGGAAGAGTAGGTAATGTTCTCGTGATTCATGGTGGCGTGAAAACATCGTTCACGCTATTTTGTTTGTATGCATTTTGCGGGATATTTGAAGAACTGGCCTTCTACTATACAAAACTCAACTGCTCAAACTCTACTGCTCAAGCTCTACTGCTCAAGGGTTGACTGGCAGAGATTCCTTTTGGGATAAGTGCGCCTTTGCACTTTGTGCTTTTTTTGTTACCAATCTATAATTTATTATTCTCACTCTTAATTATACTCATATTTAGAGTAGTCAGCGCTGTTTGTACTGGTATGTTTTATACACACTCTATGTTAAAGTGATTGATTCCTTTTTCGGCACATTCCTTCTTGGACATATTCCGTTTTCGCCATATTCTTGTTTCGGCACATTTTTGTAATTAAGTTATACTATGAAATACCTAGTCTTTTGTCTTCTATTTTCATGATTAAAATGTAATATTTCACTAATAAATATTATTTTATTTTATTACGCTAGCAAAGACACAAGTATTTCGTAGTATAACTAACTTACAAAAATGTGCCGAAACAAGAATATGGCGAAAACGGAATAATATATGTCCAAAAAGGAATGTGACGAAAAAATAATCAATCGTTAAAGTGAGACGGCTTGAATTTGAAAAAAGAAAAATTATCTTAGTTTGAATTGAACCATATTGTTTTACATATTGGCCATGCCATTTATTATTATAATAGTATAATAGTACAGCGTCAAGCATTCTCTTTCACGTTTTATCTTTCATCTTTAGTACTCCCAAATGGGATAGGCAGAGTGCGAGTTACATAGACAAAGCAATGGCTATTTCACGATTCGACGACTGAATTGTATCTAGTATTACATCTGTTATTTTACACATTCCCCCTTTCTTCCCGTGGGTGTCGTAAGAGTCGACTCTGGGAAAGGGTTAGTGTATTGTGGGCGATGGACTAGCAATCTGTCACCGCAATATCACGTTTAACCATCTGGTTACCCTGAATTTGCTAGACGTGGCACTGGATTTTTGAATCCATGTGCTCTGCCTACCCCTCATACCCCTCATGGGAATAGAGGCGTGAGAATATGTATGTATGTATGTATTTTACACATTCAGAACACAAATGCGCAGCTACATAGCGGCTGGGACTCTTAACTCGATTTATTGTTATTGTCCACCAAATCCGGCAGACGTGTCTGCACAAATAAATTACTTACGAATATTTCTAGGGTCGTCCGTCAACCTTTTTTGCCAGGGCAATGACACGATATGATCTGAATCGTGATTGTTCGGAAAAAATGCAGTGAACTTTTACTGTTGAATTTGTTCAGTGGCAAGTTGAGTGTCATTGCAATCCAGACGATTTTGACTGTGGTATTTGTGGTTTTTAAAACTTTACTATACTCTGTAAGATTGGTAAGTTAGTAATGACGTTGTCGTAGAATATAAAGAAATACAGATAGGTTACAAATAAAACAAACATAAACTATAATGGTGAACTTAATAAACCTTTGTATGATGGCAGGTGGTTTGGTGATAATGTGGACAAAAATGGTATTTCAAGGGATCAACACATAGATGACATTTTTGGTTTCAGTTAAAAAAGCGGCAACGCAAAGGTTAGGTAAAAATTACATTTCTGATAGATATTTAAATACTATACATAAAATGAACATAGAAGTGCTAGTTGGTAAAATTAATACCACAACCAGCTTGGCAGTGTTGAATGGCGGAACCCAGCTGGGACTCAGCAATGAGGCCAATTATAGCTCTGGACATAGGAAGCTGATTGCTCATTAAGTTTCTTACTGTGTAGTTTTATTTTAAATCTTAGATCTTTTTAAATAATACTGTATTCGATCGACCTTTTGTTATGCGCACAAATAATTGAATTTCTCCCATGTGGTGCCGGGTTAGAATAGTACCTCCCCCTTTCTTCCCATGGGTGTCGTAAGAGGCGACTCTGAGAAAGGGTTAGTGTATTGTGGGCGATGGGCTAGCAACCTGTCACTGATATATCACGTCAACCATCTGGTTACCCTGAAATCGCTAAATGTGGCACCGAATTTCTGAATTCATGTGCTCTGCCTACCCCTCGTGGGAATACAGGCGTGAAGATATGTATGTATGTATGTGTATGTATGTATGTATGTATGTTTAAATTAAAATGTAATTCAACGCGGTAACGCGGCTAGTGTTTTGGGCACTTTTGCACCTGGATTGGCGCAAGGCGGTTTGTTTTCTTGACGTTGTTTGTTTTATTTGTTGTTTTGTGTGACATGTTTTTATAATTAAATAAAAATAAAAAAAAACAAATAATTCTAGAACCACGTTTGTTTCAGAGATTTCTAGAAATCAGGAGAACATTCTTTCGAGCCCTGCCTTGCGATACAGACATTGTTGTAAACTTCACTACTGTTCTTTTAAAAATAAATCATCATTTCAAAATGTAAGGCTGTAAATTACTGTTCAACTTAAACATCATTAGGTACTATGAACTGCAAAGTAATGTACATTATAGTAAGAATAATGGCCGTTCCCTAGCAATTTACTGAAAATTCTGTGCTCTTGTATTCATCTCTGAAGCAAGGATATTAAGGGGTTTTAGTTTTCAGGTACGTTATTGGTGGGTAGAATTTCAATTTCCAGGATTATCTCACGATTTCTAAGGAAGACTCTCGACGCCAAAATGGTGAGCAAATGATGGAAATTGTAATTCTATCAACAGATGACGTGTCTGATCTGAAAATAACAACCCCTTAAATGCCCTTGTCTCAGAGTAATTTTACTAGTGACACTCACTAACTACACAGTGATTAATTTTAGAAAATAAATAATTTTATAATTTTAATACTTTTAGTAAATTAAATTTCATAATAATAGGTACATAACACTAAATACTTTGTCGAAACCATGACAATTTCACGTTTCAAAGTCACTATGAGCACTTTTTTGTTAGTTTAAAACGTTTGTAAGTTTGTGGAATTAACAGGACAAGCTATTAATTAATTATAGGGTAATTATGCGGTATTAAGTGAACAACATCTTTTTTTGTCGGGATAAAAAGTACCCTATTATTTAATCCGGACTTCTAACTCTACGTCTGCAAAATTTCAAAGCAATAAGTTCAGTAGTTACGGCGTGAAAGCGGAACAAACAAAGAAACAAACAAACAAACTCACTTTCCGATTTATAATATTAGTAAGGACTATCCGTTAGTAATTAAAGAAACTACAACAGGGGTGAAGCCGTGGGCGAAAGTTAGTAAGAATTCAGATTTGTGTGTGAAAAATCCCAGAGTGCTCTCAATATTACATTTATTTTACTCAAATTGAAACTGTTCTAATGGCCCATTGTTCTCCAAGTTTCCTGTTAAAATTTATAAGACCCCTCCTAAAACATTGCGAAATTTCAGACTACAAAAAGATCTAAGTACTTTTGCTTCCTTAAAGCTGTCCAGTGGAGGTAAGTAAGTACCTAACAATTATACAACAAAGGACGAAAGGAGAACTGAAATTAATTTTAAGAAGACTTTCATCCATAAAAGAAATATAATTACATTCTATTGACCCAACCCTGTCACCAGCAAAATACCTTAACGAATCGTAAAAAGGTTCCAACGGAACGCAAAACGGGCATTTGCTCTGCGGAATGCTCTTATTTTGCAAAATGGAGACGCGGCGAGGGCTTAAGAATGAAAAATAAAGTGCAATTTGCAAGTCCCGGAAATCCGGATAATGCAAGCGAGACTTAGAAGTTTCCCTTTGAAATCAAAACATCTTTTCTTCTTTGGTACGACTATGAAAAATAAAAGCGTGCTTAAACGAACTGCTCAAATAACTCTGCTTATGGGGGAAGGGAAGCGAAATGCCGTTTTTCGCGAGAAAGGGTGAGTGTGCATTAGATTGAAATATCACTTTTTAGTTTGCTCTTGTCATTTTATATGAAACAACGCGTTTTTACATGTAGTTATTTATGCCGTATTTCTATAACAGAGTAGAAAGTTGGTCATAATAGGCCTGTATGTAACCATGTGCGGTGTTGTGTGAAATAAATGATTTTTATTTTTATTTTTATTTTATAATAAACATTCAATGCGGGTCAATTATCATTCATTAGGTATATAATGTTGGCAGAAAAAAAGCAATTGTCAAGAAAGTAAAAGTACAGTAAGTACCTAGTAGTTAGTAGTAGTAAGGGTTAGTGTATTGTGGGCGATGGGCTAGCAACCTGTCACTGCAATATCACGTTTAACCATCTGGGTTACCCTGAAATCGCTAAACGTGGCACTGGATTTTTGAATTCATGTGCTCTGCCACACCTCTTGGGAATACAGGCGTGAGGATATGTATGTATGTATGTATGTAAAAGTACACAAATAAAGAAAATAATAATGTCTTACCAATAGGATCGTGTGTATACTTTTCACTTTTCTTAATACTTATTACGTACGTAGGTACGATTTTCTTGGTAACATGATGGTCGCTTATAATCGCGTATGTAATGTTGAACCAGTTAATTTTGACCCACCGAAAGGTGTCACTATTAATTTAAAAAAATATATATTTGTCGAACAATGCAGTTTCACTATGACTAGCTAGTCACAAATAGGTTTTAAATTCTAACGAGAAACACTTTTATTTCATAAGAAGTTTGTGTTGGTAATTAAAGAATATTTAAAAAAAAAACTATCTTTAAAAACACTGGCCATTATATTTGCAGTTGGCAGTAAAAACAGTGCACGAAATATGTCTCTACATTTCACTGACTACCATAAAGTGAATATGAACTCACTTTGAATAAATAAAACACTACTCAACATCCGACACAAAGTTAGCTGAATATTAGTTTGACATAATTCACGGTTTGCATCAGGCATAGCAATTATTTATTTAAACTTATATGCGAAATGCAAGAAGTTATCAACAGTGTATTCATGCTTTGTGGATTTCCAGTAAATCGACATTAGCAAAGCTGAATGTTAATTTCGTATTTCAAACGCTGGTTTAATTTAATGTTCGTTCTTCATACATACAATCACGCCTATGTTCCCAAACGGGGTAGGCAGAGCATACGAAGCATGCCATAAAAAAAACCATGATTATGGCTATTAGGGTCAATTCCCACCAAAAGAGCAGCGCAGCGCGGCGTAGCGCAGCGACCCGCTCCGTGGAGAATGCGCGACGATTCCTGCGACTGTTCGAGAAGCCGCTGGAATGCGTAGGAAGTCGCTGGAATTTAGGTACATAATTATTGACATATTGGCATATGTATTGACAGCGGCCGCCGCGACTGCTCGAGCATCCTCGGACATTCCTGCGAAGGCTCGCGCAGTCGCACGGCTTCGTTTATGGAATGCGTTGTTATTACCATGGATACGCGGGCATGCGCCCGCATCGTTAGAGTTTCTCATGCGATAATAAGTCTTATTGTAATGAAAATAAAGTTGAAATTCTCATTCCACGGAGCGGGTCGCTGCGCTACGCCGCGCTGCGCTGCTCTTTTGGTGGGAATTGACCCTTACACGCAGCAACTTCTAGCATAATTTTAGACTTTACGACAATTGGAAGAGGTATAATAGTGACAGGTGGTTGCTAGCCTGTCGCCTAAAGCTTATCTAACCCTATTTTCCTTAGTCGCCTCTTACTACATCCACGGAAGAAATGGAGAGTTTATTCTATTCCGACACCACACAAGTTCGTTTATCATTATAATTGTCAATCTCAGTATACGAGTGAAAAGTTTGAGATCAACTCAGATATTTTTAAAAGATTGAATCTGACAGTGCTTGGAAAAATGGCAACTGCGTCGGAGCGCTGCAAGATATTTAATCTGATCAGATTAAATTACTTCATTTTACTGTACAAAAATTGCTACATTATGATTACGATGAAGAGGAATAGTTGGTAACCAGGTCAAGTGTACCGACACAAGTCGATTGATACAATATATTTCAGATGAGATGAAATATGCGCTACGTGATACTTAAACGGAACTTTTGTAATTAGAAGAGTAAAATATTTGTAATCAAACAAAACGAATACATTCACTTCTTTTTAACGAGATTACCTAGACATTTCGGGACAATTCACGACCCATCATTGGGAGTATGAAACCCGTACTATGTCTTTGGTCGGTGTGAACACGTTAACGTATGCCATTTGCTAAACGTGGCACTGGATTTTCGAATGTATGTGCTCTGCCTACCCCTCTTGGGAATACGGGCGTGAGTATGTGTGTGTGTAAATGCCGGTTTTCCATATGTCGTTGTCAACAGATACTTGACGGTAAATCTGCGCTGTGTGTGTTAGCTCATTGAATTGTATAGGAAGCGATATTGACACATATCTGTTCAGTAACTGATATCTTACCGTATCTGCTTAGTGTGTGACGCGCTTTATCGTATCTGCTTAGTGTATGACACGCTTTAGAAATAGAACAACCGCAAGCATCAAGTAACAGATACGCAGACCGTTTGTGAGCAGCATTTGACGGGTTCGAGTTGGTCGTTCAACATAATGGGGTTCCTTTTTATCTTTCCCAGCCAATACACAGGTCTCGTTGTTTCCGAACTTGTTAACGGTTATTTCGTGCACTTTCTCAGCGTTAGGGGGGTGAAATATGGCCTATTAATTATATTTTGTGGCTTGACCGTTTATCGTCGAGAATTGTTTCTTTCCGAAGTGGTGCTCGGGTTTATAGTTGGTGTTTAATTTAAAGTTTCACGTTTGGTCGTTACATGCGCTGGAACTAAACTAGGCGTTAATAGTTTTAGGTTAGTTTATGACGTGGTTATTTGTTTGGAACGTTAGTAACACGAATTTTGTTGACAAAGGTGCCTGAAGTAACGTGGATTTTGAATGAAGTAGTTATCAGTTCTGAATTCATGTGTTCTGCCTACCCCTCTTGGGAATATAGGCGTGAAGATATGTATGTATGTATGTAGTTATCAGTTTTGTAAGTAATTATTTCGCAACATTTTTGCTAAGAATACCTACATCAACAGCAGAATCGTTTTGTTCTGGTTACTAAATCCGAAGCGGATAATCGAATTCAAATAAAGTTACTTTATCACAAAATAAATTTGATAACAAGTTGCCAGACTGTCGCCTAAAATATATCTAATATCTTAGCAGCCGCTAACGACATCCACGGAAAAAATGGAGAGATACAGAGGTGTTACTCTAAACCCGACACCACACGGAAAAAAATCTACTTAATTTTTTTAATAGCCATTTCGATCCAAACTGTCTTCTTCTTCTATTTTAGTCAATATCTGTGTCGTCGAATCGTCGTTAATAAACGTTGATCTTTGTCACTCTTTTGGGTATTAATTTTGAAAATAATCCAATTTGTATTTTTCTGTTCCCAATAACCTCCCAGTAAGGTGCGAGGTAACCACGTGAAGCTCTCGGTAGTTGGGAACTCAGGTAATTATTACCCGACTTGGCGGAGGGCGGTAATGCGGTCCGAAGTTTGCAGGCTGCGGTACTAACTACGAAATGACTATTCTCTTCAACGGAACTTTTTCCAATTTAATAATATATCGGTTTAATTACGGAGTGGTTAAGTTTGGGGATTAAGCGTGTGTCAGATTACTAAGCATGTTAAATTTTGTTTTGAATCTGTAATAAACACACTCTCAGTCAGCTTCTTTTCATCAAAATTATGACAATTTTTTTTCTTTTACCCTTCAGGGATTAGCGCTTCAACAGGCAGAGCACACGAAACGCTAACAGACACAACCATGACCATTTCACTTTTCGTATCCAGTTTTAATGGAAACTTGGGTTTGAAAAACAGACGAAAGAGTTATGGTAGGACAGGTGTTGCTAGTCTATCGCCAAAGCATGCCTAACGTTGGTCGTAAGAGGCGTTAGAGAGAGTGATTCCTTAGGGTCAATTCCCACCAAAAGAGCAGCGCAGCGCGGCGTAGCGCAGCGACCCGCTCCGTGGAATGAGAATTTCAACTTTATTTTCATTACAATAAGACTTACTATCGCACGAGAAACTCTAACGATGCGGGCGCATGCCCGCGTCTCCATGGTAATAACAACGCATTCCATAAACGAAGCCGTGCGACTGCGCGAGCCTTCGCAGGAATGCCCGAGGATGCTCGAGCAGTCGCGACGGCCGCTGTCAATACATATGTCAATATGTCAATAATTATGTAAATTCCAGCGACTTCCTACGCATTCCAGCGGCTTCTCGAACAGTCGCAGGAATCGTCGCGCATTCTCCACGGAGCGGGTCGCTGCGCTACGCCGCGCTGCGCTGCTCTTTTGGTGGGAATTGACCCTTAGTCGCCTCTTTGGACATCCACAAAAAAAATTAGAGGAGGTACTCTAAATCCGACACCAAGCATAAGCACACACACATTGATTTATACAGATTGTACAGTCTGGCAGAGATCAGAGGCAGAGCAAAACAGTGTCTTTACAACAATCCTCGCAGGTGTTTAAATATACCACAGCGCAAGATCAGCTTATCCTCGTTCCAGCTAAGCACTACGCGAAATGTAATTGGCACCAAGACAGGGAATTCCGCACTCCGGTGGCACCCGTTTTTCCACCACGACCCAACCGCCTCCGCTCGTTTACCAAAATGACGGACGGACCTTTTTTATCTCGCCCGACCGCAATTCGTTGCCGACGATCCCAGCCACCGATACACAGCACCCACGGCCACATTTAAAATTCGTTTTCTATAAATATTTACATAGATACGTAACGCACTTAAATTTTGATGGCGATGCATTTAGATTCGGTACGATATGATTTTACAGCGCTCTCAAATAAGCCGGGTAATATGATATTGTTGGATCTGACATAAAATGTAATAATGTTTGGCAAGATGGCGTGAAGTTCGAGCTCGAGCTTTGTCGCCGCAGATTCCGGCTCAAGTGTCTCTCTGCGTGAGAACAATTCATTTAGGCACTTTCTTTTGAATGTTAAGCCGAGTCGATATTTTCTTGTACATATTTTCGTTGTGTGTCCCGTGTGGTTTCGGGTCTAGAATAGCACCTTTCCATCTCTTCCGTGGATATCGTAAGAGGCGAATAAGGATGGGTTTAGGTATTCTTTAGGCGACAGACTAGCAACCTGTCACTATTATACTACCTCTTACATCTGTTTTTAAACCCAAAATGATGCTAAAAGTGGCTGCGAATTAACTTAAAACGTAAAATCCTAGAAATAAGTAAATATGAAACGTGAAATAGTCATCGTTTTGTCTATGTGGCGTTTTGTTTGCTCTGTCTACCCCACTTGGATATACAACCGGAGTGTACGAATGTGTGAATTTTCATTTTTTGGCTGTTTAAATCCTATAAACCACTACTAAAGAAAATTTTAAACTTTCTCATGCACTAAAGGGTGTTTTTTTACAAGTTTGTGTGCAGATTTAATTCAATTTGTTGGTTTCAGATTAGAGAATAGAATTCATAATTAAAATATAATTATTTCCGCATGTTACCTTTTTATACTTCCCATGAAACGGCAAAATAGCATGTATGTGTGACTCCTGAAAAAGAATAGAGTAAAGTAACTTTTGATCTCGGAAACATACTTATTTCCCATGAGTTAGTGATGAAGGAAGTTCGATGTAAACGGGGTCAGAAGCAACAGCTAGAAGTTCGTAACATCGTTTTATATTTTAACAATGTCTTAATACTAGCGTATATCAAGCAGTTTCGTGTCACTTTTAAAACAAATATACATATAATCACGCCTGTATTCCCAAAAAGGTATGCCAAGCACACGAAACGTGACAAAGATTGAAACCATGTCTATTTCACGTTTCGCAGCCACTTGTACCTATTTCTAGAGGCATAATAATTATTGCTAACCTGTAACCTAAGACATGCCTTAAACTTTTTCCTTGGTCGCCTCCTCAGAAAATCCACGGAAAAAATGGAGGCATGTTATTCTAACCCGACCACACGGGAAACTTTTAAAACGACTTAAAAAAATCGTAAAAAGTTCAACTAAGTATCAAAAAAATAGAAGGTTTTAATTATAACTCCAACGAAAGTCGGTAATAATCTGATGAGTATAAATTTAACTCGAGGGTAGATTCTCATGAGTCTGTTTGGATTTCATTTAAAGTTTGAAGTGGCAACGCGATTCAAATGACCGCCATCTAAACTGGTTTAAAGAGAACTCAAACTTTTGAATTGCACTGAATATAATTCTGTAAAGTGTGTTTTTGACACCTCTCAACACAATAATGCCTCTCCATTTTTTCCGTGGATGACGTAAGACAAGGTATATTTTAGGCGACTATTTCACGCTTCACAGCCACTTCGAGCATAATTTGAGTTTTGAAAACAGATAAAAAGGTAATTATGCTAGAAGTTAAGTAAATGTAATATATAATATGAAAAAGGTAAGGTGACAGGTTGTTAGCCTATCGCCTAAAGCAGCCATACTCAAAGTGTGTTCTGCGGAACCCCAGGGTTCCGCGACACCCCTGGAAGGGTTCTGCAAGAATTAAAAAAAAACACCACTTTCTTGTCAAACGTTTGGGCGCAGCCTATATTTACAATACGGACGGACGGATGGACTGTAGTTTTTGTAGGGTTTCTTCAAGTATTTCGCTTTCCAAAAGGGTTCCATCACCAAAAAAGTTTGAGAACCGCTGGCCTAAAGTATACCAAAACCTATTTCCTATGTCGCCTCTAACGACATCAACGGAAGAAATGGAAGAAATGGGGAAGTGTTATTATATCCCGACAACACACACGAAATACATGCTGCTACATACATTGACATATTTTCTTGACTACACTTCTGGTACACTTCTCAAACTTCTCTTCACAAACTCATAGTCTTTCAAACGTCACAAATCCCAGCAAAACGCCCTCGAAGCTCCTGAATATAAAACCATTGATTAATAATGCCGAGATATCGCCAATAGTGATTTATGCTCTAACCCGATGAAATGGGAAAGCAAATACATCCTTCTGAGACTCGGGAAGCATTTTGCTCGTTTGCTATGTAAATTTTGGCGTCCTTAGTTAGTCCGAGCGCCGGCTGGTGGGTGGCCAAAGTGGGGGAAAATTACCGAAACTAACAGTGACGGTTTGCTATTAAACTGTGATTGATGCAATTCTGTGGAGATTTACCTGCTGAGGTGCCTTAATTAAAGGTTGATCGGCTATTTGGTGTTATAACAGCGTTAGAAGGATAGTGTGGTTTCTTCGATAAAGTGGCGAGCTATTTTGTTATATTAAATTTATATTAATATGAATTGTTGTTTTACAGTTACACAAATTTCATCAAAGAATTTTTTTTTACCATTTTCAGGAAAAAAATTGTTATTTGAAAATATCATAACAATCGATTCAGTTAAAATCAATTAAGTATTGTTAAACAAGTATGTCGCTATTCAGTATACAGTTAGCACACGTAATTATGATTCATCATCATCAGCCTATATTATACATCCCACTGCAGGGCACAAGCCTCCTCTCAGTATGAAAGGGCTTGGGCTATAGTTCCCACGCGGGCCCAGTGCGGATTGGGAACTTCAAACACAACGTTGAATTACTTCGCCGCTGTGTGTGTAATTAGGATTACATCCTTAAGATTACATTAGTCATAGTCTTGGTTATGTTTCGTGTGCTCTGCCTACCTCATTTGGGAACATAGGCGTGATTGTATGTATGTATGTGTATTTTTGAATCTTTTCAATGGTTATAAATTACATATAACAGTTAAAAGTATCGAAATAAAATTATTAGCTTTAAAGGTGATGCTTGAACGAAGTCTTACTGTCATTGGTTTAACATTACACGCTGCTAATGCAGCGCCACTAATCTTAAATCTCGTAGAAACAAAAGGTAGCTCATAGATTTACATTCTTACTAGTCACTAATACATGTCACATGGCTCTCATACTCTATACGTTGGATTCCATATTAAAAAATGGAAATCGTTCTAATTTAATCAAATGGAAGCTCCACAGATATTATAATTATACATTTTTGAAGATACGTGTTTTATTATCAGGGGTAGATGCTTTGTAGACTGATCAATTTTGTTGTAACAAAATGGCGTCAGGCTGGCAGAGTTCTCTTTTGGGATAAGTCCGCTTTTGTACTTTGCACTTTCATTTGCGAGTTCTGTATTCTTTTTTTTTGTACAATAAAGATTTTTTACTTATACTTACTTACATATTGAATCGTTATAGGAAATAAGGTAAAGGAAACGGGCATGTGAGTGAGAGAGGAAAGACAAGTATCGTAGCAATGACGTACGGTTACCTTCAAAAGAAAGATGTACCTAGCTTTTAATTTGAAAAATATATTAAGTTACTTACTGTTAGTCCGAGTTTTCTTCTTTTGCCAAATTCCCACATACCTACACGACACAGAAGGGTCAAATAAACTTTCAAAAATAAATAACTAGGTAGGTAAGCTAACTAAAAAATGTACTTACATGCAACATTTTCAAGACGACATGCTTGATTATGATCTAAAAATTCTAAGAAGTCCACTGCTAAACATAGGCCTACCTCTTTAGACTTCCATAAATACCTGTCTGTCGGAAGTGATCTGCATCCAGCATCTTCCAGCAACCTTTATAAGCCTTTATGCATCTTGTAGGTGGATGTCCTACACTGCGCTTGCTGGTCTGTGGTCTCCACTTTTCAACCCCATCGGCCATCTGCTCTTCGTACAATGTGGCGTGCCTATTGCCACTTCTACTTGCTAATCAGGTGGGCTATATCAATGAATATAATCCATCTAAAGATCTCCAACTACTACAAAACAAACAGAAGTTACAAATACAAAAATCTCAAAGTATTGCAGTCTTGATCTGGCCGACTGTACAACGTATACCGAAAGAAGTCTTAACAACCGGTCCGTATTCTTCCCCCTGGCATTTACGCGGGTATAAAGCGTCTATCCCTTTCCCACTAACATACTTTCCCGAAAGGGACAACGGCTTTATGAACAAGATAAAAACTAGTGTGCGAGGGTCCAAATGTTTTCTTTGACGACGAGAAAAAATTGCGAAGGATTTGTTAAATCTGACCGCTGGAGTGAGTTGCAAATTGACTTCAGGCAGATTTAGCTGCAGAAAAATGCAGCTGCTACTTGAGAAATTTCTTTAAAATCCGCAATGCGCAGTTTTCTTACGTTTTCTAAGTATTTTTCAGTAATGGCTTTAAAGAATTTGAGTGGATTTATTATTGTTTTAATTTCAAATTGAGCGTCCATTATGAACACGATAGTTAACATCGACGAAGTATTCACACCACAAATTGACTACATTTGTTAAACACCTTAGATAATTGTTGATCGTTGGGAGAAATCCTTAAGTTCACGGAGTTGGTTCAGATCACACATAATAACCATTTCCCGCGCTACCAACATGTTTATGTATTCGTGATACACGACACAGATTTTTTTTAAACCAATGGCCAACTATTTGGCTTTGACGACAGTGTGGCTATACCTTGATATTTATATGCCTTTAAAATGGTCTTTTTATAATTTTACGACACCTAAATACTAAAACATAACAATTAGTGTAAAATTACAAAGACCATGAAACTACCGTGAGAATCACTCATAGTGAAAAATACGGATAACTCACGTCTTAAATCGAGTTTAAGTCGACATGCTTCGGGGTGGTCGTAGCCCTTCATCTAGGAACCGCGGTGGCTGAGTCACGTGACTGCTCGTGCTCGAAACTCATAATGGCTCCGGACTAGCCAGAAACATGCTGAACAAAATTCGACTTTGCGATCTTATTGTGACATAATAAAGGTAATAGTGATTAGCGTTATAATTCATTCATTTTATTTCCACTTATTAATTTTCGATTCTCAAAAACACAAACGATATAATAGTGATTAGTAAGATTTGAAGGTTAACTGGAATCTAAAATTACGTTACATTTTGTCCGCTAACGTTCATAACAAATACTTCAATTTTTGATAAACAACAAATTGGTAACATTACATTCCTATCAATCAAAAAATACTTAAACGAGGAAATCGAACCACTGGTTCTGAACGTAACGACTTTGAACTGTGACAGAGCTATGGGTTGGACAGAGACGGAACTAGTTAATACAGCCGGCAATCACATAAACTGCCGTTATCGTTATAAATCACTGATGTCTTTTTTCTTGATAAGTGAAACAATGTTTGTTCTTTACGATTATAAGCACGCTATTTTGAAATTACCCGTTGCAGGTAGAAACGCGCGTGTCGGGGGACTCTGTCCTTTTTTAATACCTTGGGAAAAACGAGGGTGTTTTTGCCATATCGTGTAAGTCAGCTTAGTTGGGTGAGAATAAGCTCAAGGAAAAGCAAGTAAAAGGCTTTTGAACGTTTTTCTACATTAAACGGACGTACGGCAAAGTTGCCGGTTTCCCAACTTGCTTTCCGGTCTGCGGTGTAAACTTACTGCTAAACGAAAATAAAAAGTTAAAAGTTGCAATTTGGTTTGTTTAAAATCTGCATACTTTTTTAACTTTGCCCGGTTAAACACCGCTTGGGATACAATAGGCCCTTTTTAATGTACTTGAAAGTGTTTCTTTTGAAGTTTCTCAACATGCAAAGAGAACGTTTGCGCTTTTAAAAACTATGCAACGGTACTTTACAATCTCTAGCTGGGTGATTCTTGAGAATTATCATTCCCCTGGCTATAGTTATTAAAAAGAAACTCTACCTATTTGTAACTAAGTACGATTTTGATTTAATGCGTAATTATGTCCCTTGAATAGGCATCACTTTCTGGCAATTTGTCTTTAATTAAGTCAAAAACTATAGGTTTTATGACATGCCAGCGGAATGAGGAGTCTCAAGAATTACCAGCTACCATGTTGAGTGTCGTAACCTTCAAAGGAAAGAGTAACTAATATGACATCACCTTTGCTTGTCTATCAAGGTCCTCTTTCTTAGGAACTCGTGGAGATATAACATGAAATTCAAACTAAATAGTTAGCGTCTGCTGAGATTACAGCAAATTTTTAAGACTACGCAATCATATTACATGGCTGTTTATGTACCTACAATAATGAAATTTGGCATGAAGCAATGTGTAGTACAAGTAGAAAAAAAAAGAAACTTATTTAGCATTTTTAAAGCAAATTATTTTATTCGATTACCTACTAACTTAGGTATTACAGAAGTCCTATAAGAAGTTTATATAAGCTAAATATTTATTTACGTCAAAGCTAAGTTTGTATTTAGTCGTAGCTAAGTCGTATTCGAGTCTAAATCGCACTTGATTGCCTATTAAGGTGATTCGGCGTTCTGTATCGAACACTCATTTTGACATGACATTTCAATCAATTCGCGCAAACTGCGTTTCGCGGTACAAAGGTTCAGTATTAAACTGGACAGTGTATTTCGAGTGGAGTCAATAGAAATAAAACTGCTCAAAATAGAGCTATATATTTTCGTTCAACACAAGACCAAAATTCAACACAATATCCAATAAACAAATGATGTGAAAAATGTTGAATAATTTTATTACGTGGTGAAATGAGTCTAAAAAGTTCTGCTCAATTTTGAATTCGTGTATAAGAATCTAATATACGTAATTCCAGACATGGCCAGTCATTGTAAATAGTTTACCTAGTGGTCGTATATACGGGTCTGAAAACCCCTTTAAAATATTTCCTGAAAACTTTCATTATTGACCTTGTAGGACACAAATGTTTCATCGTTTTCCGGTCATTGTGCCCCGTGGTTTACTTACCTCGCGTCCCGTACGCAAGTCCAGTTAGCGCGTACGTACCTGCAATTAGGGATGTCGGAAATGAAATAATATATCGATATATCGATATTTTTGAAAATATCAATATCGACACCGATATTTTTATTTAAAAATATCGATATATCTGGTTACCCTGAATTTGCTAGACGTGGCGCTGGATTTTCGAATCTATGTGCTCTGCCTACCCCTCATGGGAATACAGGCGTGAGTATATGTATGTATGTATGTATGATATATCGGTATGAAACAAAAAAATTTGGTCTAATTGACTTCAGTCATCTCATACTCTGTATTTTAACAGTTAAGGTAAAATAACCAATGCTCGACGCCTCAACGCCCAGTAGATGACACCCATCTGTAATGTTGCGCAGCAAATTAAGTCGACCACACAAAAACTAAAAAATATCGTTTTTGATACAATTTCGATCTGGAATATTTTATATCGATATATCGATATATCGTTATAAAATATATCGCCCAAAATATCGATTATTTAAAAAAAAAATATCGATATATCGATATATCGATATTTTTTCAACAAGCCTACCTGCAATCGTTTAACATTGCGATGCTACGCGTTTGACTAAAAGTCGGAGTACAAAAGACCGGGGATATTGTCAGATTTTCAAATTTTGTTTGGCATGAAAATTCCGGGGGAAAACTTCACAGCTGTTTTCAGACGCGTATAAGGTAAAAGTACCAATGCTCGACGCCTCAACGCCCAATAATTGACACCCATCTGTCAGCTGTCTTACTGTGACATAAGGTTGCAAGTGCCAAGTATTGGGTCTGTGTCGAGCACAGGGACGTTTACCTTACCCGACCACTGGTTAAAAATATTAACGGTCGATTTCCTGCCCCCTGTATAAACTAGCTTCAAGATGATTGAATCGTATTCAAGTCGTTGATAACACTAAGATATTCCTCCGCCGTTTATCCAAAACAGACTTCAGGATGAGGCTGCGAAAACGTAATAACGTTACTAAAAATAAACATCTGCTCTCATAATACTTGAAGACTCATACCCGTGAAGGATGCTTTACAAGCAATCTCGCTACTGGCAAATTTTAAAATAGTTTCATAAAAACCGGCCAAGTGCGAGTCGGTCGCGCACGAAGGGTTCCGCACCAAAAACAGCAAAAAACACCTGTTTATGGGAGCCTCTATTAATTATTTGTTACTTTTATTTTGTATTTGTATTTGTTATTGTAGTGACTATACAAACGTAATGTATGAAAATTTGAACTGCTTAGCTATCACGGTTCTTGAGATACAGCTCACAGAATGGTGAACACTAAAAACGGCCAAAATATCACATTTGTTCTATAGGAGCCCCCCTAATTATTATTACTATTTTGATTTAAGTGTGTTTTGTTAGCGACAATTTCAATTCAATTGTCCAGCTCTTAAGGTTGTTGAGCCTACAACTACAGCCTGGTGACAGAGGGACAGAGGGACAAACAGCGTCTCAGTAATAGGGTCCCATTTTCACCTTTGGGTACGAAACCCTAAAAACTAGTTTTGAGCTACGCGCCGCGTACAAGGGAACTCATTACGAAGCTCCTTGAGGTACTATTTCGGGTGAATGGGGAAGCAAGGCGGAGATAGCGCTTACGAGGGATATCGCGACAAACGAAGTATCCTACCCGAGCTAGATTGAAGATTGAAGGCTGTGAAACCTGCCTACAGACCTTATCCTCTTTAAACTTTATGGATACTATCAGTTTGAGGCTGCAAAGGCTGGAAGTTTGTCAGCTTGAAACAAAGGATGTGCTTAGGTGGTTTGCTGCGTTTATGATGAAAGGATTCTATTTGGTTGGGTTATGATCAACGAAAGTTGCGACAGTATCCTGTTACAGCGTTTGAAAACAATACATGAATTTAGTGCATTAGGTTAGTGTATTGTGGGCGATGGGCTAGCAACCTGTCACTGCCATATCACGTTTAACCATCTGGTTACCCTGAAATAGCTAAACGTGGCACTGGATTTTTGAATTCATGTGCTCTGCCTACAGTGGGAATACAGACGTGAGAATATGTATGTATGTACATGAATTTGCAAAAATGCATGCCAATTATTACCGCGATGAAACGTTGCCTCAATATTTTTGAGGTTTAATGATTATAATATAAACCGCAACTGATTTACGGTATCGTATTGTATTGTATTGTATGACTTCTTTTGTACATAAAACGAGTTACAGGATCATATTAAACACCCATTTCATTTCTCTCCATTACTTCCGCAGTTGTACCGCAGTAGTGCCGTAGGTGACGGCTAAGGAAATAGGTTTAGGTATGCTATAGCCGACAGGCTAGGAAACTGCTATTGTACTATTTCATTTATTGTTAAACCTAAAATGGTTCTAGAAGTGATTAAAACTATGCTCGTTTTGTGTGTTCTGCCTAACTCTTTTGGAAACAAAAATGTGACGTTTATGTACTTAAATCGTTAAGAAAAATTGTAGTCACACAATTGATGCGTAACCAATGCACATCATTCCCATTTCCATTGTTCAAAGCATTTATTTCGATTCAAATAACAACATTAGTAGCAGATCGCGATAAAGTTCAAGCCGCTTTAAACATACCTCAGAACGCACTAGAACTCTAAAACCCACCCGCAAAACCTCTTCAACAAACTCCAGTCAACTCGGATCCGCCAGTTAATTTGGAGAGGCCACGGATATTCAAAATAGCAACCGTTGGTTTGCGGTTCGTGGAAAATAGAGCGAGGAACAAATTGCAGCTCGACTAAGATAAAAAGAGCCCGTCATTTTGCTAAACGACTTAGAGTCGGCCAGTGCAAATAACCAGACGGGAAAACTCCACATCAATGTCTGCTTCGTACCACTGTCTGGAAACCTTTCTGCTTCGTTTCGGTTTTAAGAGACGTCTATTGCCGAGGGCACTAACAAATTGGACGCTCTTGTGCTGTTACGACGAGAAGGATTAAGCTTGAAGTTTTTGCCGATATTTATTGAAAAATTGCTGAACATGTAAACTTCACGCCTGTGTTCTGGAATGCGGTAGTCAGGGCACACGAAATGATACAATGTTAAAACTATTTTTAATTAACTATACCACTTTTCTTAGTTTACTTCTAGCATATTTTTTAGGGTTTAAATAGGTATCCATTAACCAATTTCCTACAGGAGGCTACGCCTTTAACGACATCGTTAATGCAGTAACCTTTTTTATCACGATAAAAGTAATAATGTCTTTTTTGCGGCTTATGGGGCTTCGTTGGGGTAAACATTTATAGACAAGAACACACAGATATTTATTTACAATATAAATAGAGGATGCATCTGTTTAAAATCACAACAATCATGAAGTATAGTGCTCGTTAATAATCTGGGAGTAATATTACGATAGTGACAGACACAGTTTTAAATGAGTTGCAGGGGGGTCTTTTTAACAAAAAGTATTGCTAGTCGCAATTCTTTTCCCAGAACGAGAAGTTTAGGCAGTTGTTTTCACGGAATGAATGAATTCTTACACATACATATACTACATACATATACTCACGCCTGTATTCCCAAGAGGGGTAGGCAGAGCACGTGAATTCGAAAATCCAGTGCCACGTTTAGCAACTTCAGGGTAACCAGATGGTCAAACGTGATATTGCAGTGACAGGTTGCTAGCCCATCGCCCACAATACACTAACTCTTTCCCAGAGTCGACTCTTACGACACCCACGGGAATGAATTCTTAACTAAGACTATAACAGCGCTTGTGTAAAATGTGTCACCCTTGTAATGTTGTTAAGTTGAAACTTGGTGTCCTTAAATTACACTTAGGCTAAGCCACAAGACAATGACGTAGGTGCAAAGGCGAACTTATTACTTAAAAAAATTTCGTCTCCCACTGGTTCAATAATGAACATTTTTAGGATATATTTTACAGGGGTTCTAGGCTCAATTCACACCAGAAAAGCAGCGCAGCGCGGCGTAGCGGAGCGCAGTTTTAGTGTCATGAAAATTTCAACTTTATTTTCATTAAAATAAGACTTATTATCGCATGAGAAACTCTAACGACGCGCACGGATGCCCGCGGATCCGCGGGAATTCCAGTGCATTCCATAAACAAAGCCGTGCGACTGCGCGAGCTGTCGCGGGAATGCCCGAGGATGCTCGAGTAGTCGCGACGGCCGCTGTCAATACATCATATGTCAATATGTCAATAATTATGTAAATTCCAGCTACTTCCTACGCATTCCAGCGGCTTCTCGAGCAGTCGCAGGAATCCTCGCGCATTCTCCACGGAGCGAGTCGCTGCGCTACGCCGCGCTGCGCTGCTCTTCTGGTGTGAAATTAGCCTTAAACGCGTATACCCGATTACTGGTTAAAATATTTACCGTTAATTTCGGGCCACCCTGTATTCTCCGTTTCTTTAACTTCGCTTCATAAATGAGACTCATTTTATGATAGAACATAATAATCTATACCTAATACAACAATAAATCACCCTGGATTTAGAAGAGTCTCGTCATGAATGCACCACTAAGTCTCATATTGATGTATCGCCAGACTAATGACAAGGCTCACAAAGCAAAGCCGCGTTGCACGAAATCTAAGCAAAACACACGTCCACGGCAAGCGAGCCGTGAGCGGGAGTCAGTGTTGCTAGCTTTACCATTTTACAAGTGAGTTGTACATTTTTTAATAAATAAAAACACGCATATTCCCAATAAGGGTTAGCAGAGCACAAGAAACGTGACATATTTCTAACCATAATAATATCTTTTTCACGTTTTATTTTACGTTCTTCTACCAATTTTTTGCCATAAAAAGAGATGAAACATTTTTAGAGTGTGTGGATTTTGCGTTACTTGTTTATTGGAAATCCTTAGCGAAGAAAGCTATTTTTAAAACGTTTCTTATGACAAGAAAGTTTTTATTGTTATGTTTTGAGATGAATGTATTTTTTTACCTGTTATTACTATACCTTATTATTACCTTATTATTATACCTATATCCTTAGTCGCCTCTTACGACGTCCTTTTACGAATCGCAAAAAAAGTATTTTGTTTTTATAAATACGAAAATTATGGTGTCTTTCCAAGGTTTTTCAATCTCGCACGCTGGCAACACACTAGGGCTCGCAGCACACGACAGACTTGAATTCGGCAGACAAAGAGTGTTCATGAAAGAGCTTTCATCGCAGGCCCGCAGGCCCCAGCCAAGTGTGTGCGTCGCGATAACCGGTCTAAACCGGTTACAGGATGGGAAAACTTGCAAATATTGCGGGTTGATGAACTTTAATTAAGTTTAGGGCGAAGTTTGGATTCACTGTAATTTGAAAACAAAGACTGTTTGGTAAATGAGTAGTTTTCTTAACTGAGTTAGACAAGTTTAATTATAATTATCGTTGACATACTTGGAATGATTCTGAAGAAGGTTCTAAGGAATGGCTCTCTATGGGTCATTTTTATTTATGTGATACTCCCAAATGGGGTAGACAGAGCGCATGAAACCAAACATAGACAAAACCATGCCTGTTTCACGCTTTGTGGCCACTTCTGGCATTATTATGTAGGTAGATAAACATTATAATTCCTATGAATATTACATTAATGACATTTTACATACATACATACATAACACCACGCCTGCATTCTCAATAGGGGTAGGCAGAACACACAAAACGCTACATAGACAAAACGATGACCATTTCACGCTTCGTGGCCACATCCAGCATATATTTTTTGGTTTCAAGGCTGCAGGTACAATAGTGACAGATTGCTAGCCTGTCGCCTAAAACGTACCAAAACCTATTATATCCTTAGTCGCCTCTTACGACATCCAAGGAAGAAATGGAGAGGTGTTATTCTAATCCCGACACCACACGGGACGAAATATTCATTACCAATATATCAACGTGTCATTAATCTAAACAACTAAAGTGTTTAAAGATAATCCGGTTGTTTTTTTACGGAAATCCAGCAATTTAATTTCAGTCTAATTCGGGATACTAAAACGACTCAGGTAAGATCTTTCCAAGAGCTTGCCATTATTAAATAATTTCCGAGCCTTTTTATGTGGCAATTGGTTGCTGACCTTTGAATTCGGGGAAGTTAAATATCGTGGGAAACCAATTAATTTTTAAACACCGGACAGGAGTAAAGCGGCCTTTCCTAAGGCTGAAAAGGTATCGAGAAAATCTTATCATCGATTTATTAATTCGTAATGATACATACACCGTATGTATTCCCCCTTTCTTCCTGTGGGTGTCGTAAAAGTCGACTCTAGGAAAGGGTTAGTGTCTTGTGGGCGATGGGCTAGCAACCTGTCACCGCCTGAAATTGCTAAACGTGGCACTGGATTTTTGAATTCATGTGCTCTTGGGAATACAGGCGTGAGAATATGTATGTATGTATGTACATACACCGTTTCAGATCTGACTGGCGAGATTTACCTAAAAAACCACGAACGGTTCCGTATCAAAAACACCAAAAAAACACGTTTTTTTTCTATGGGAACCCCCTTTGATTATTATTATTAATTTGATTTTAGTATTTGATGTTATAGTGGCAACAGAAATACATCATCTGTGAAAATTTCAACTCTCTAGCTGTCACGGTTCGTGAGATACAGCCTGGTGACAGACGGACAGACACACAGACAGACAGACAGCGAAGTCTCAGTAATAGGGTCCCGTTTTACCCTTTGGGTACGGAACCCTAACAAAGACGAGTGACAAGAAAAAGGGGAGCCTTTTGCCCAACAGTGGGACACTTTATGAGCTATAAAAAAACATTCATCACGCTTGTATTCACAAACTAGCTGTGCCCGCGACTCCGTCCGCGTGGAATAGTGACAAATTTTTGCCGTTTTTCCCACATTTTTCAATGTTTCTACGCTCCTATTAGTAGCAGCGTAATGTTATATAGCCTTCCTCGATAAATGGTCACACCAAACCACTCATATACCTGGCTATACCCTGTGATTTCCTGAACCAACTTGTGATTATGTGTACTAGGATTTAGCCGAATAAATGAATGTGAATAATGTTCTAAAAATATCTGGACATGCCATTACCATGAGAGTAGTAAAATAACTTTAGTACCGAAACGGCATAAACAATTTCTTCCGCTAGCAATCACTTAGTCTTGTGGAACAAAATCCTCCATCACCCATAAAAAAATCTTCACCAGCTCACAACTTAAACTGCAACTGTAAACTCAAACACTAATATAAAAAGCCTGTCAGAAAAGAAAACAAAAGAGTGATGTATTAGCATTATCGCTAGTTTGAGAAAACTTCCAGAAAGTAAAACAATGGAACTTGAAAGGATAAATGAAACTGCCTGGAAGCTGCATAAACTCTGAATTAAGTAACGAAACAACGGACATGATTAATTGCATAGTATAATGCAGAGCGTAGCGCTCACAGACTTATGTCGAAACAGATGACTCAATGTGGATGGGTGCAGTGGGAGGGGAAGACCTAGACAGACGTTCCGTGACCAAATCGCGGACGTTTTTGAAACAGCTCAGGTCAAGAGTACCCGAAATCGACGAGCATGTATGAGGAGATTAATGAATGTGGATGAAGAAAAAGAGCTTAGGTATGTCAGGATCGTAGCGAGTGGAACAAAGTAGTCTCTGCCTACCCCTGTGGGTAAGAGGCGTGACGATATGTATGACTCAAGTGTATGTACTTCGCGTGCCAAAAGGGAGAGCAATGCTCTTCCTTTGACGCGATTTCATTTGGTCTTGTACTACTTAGATTAGGTTTAGCTTCCTAGAGACAGGACAATTTGAATGAGGCGGCGTCACCTTTAAATTAGTTTCGCTCGGAATGTCGATTCCCATCGCTAAAACGCTCATGTGACGTTACAGTAGGTAGAGAAAAAGTGGTACGCTTGGTTTTCGTACAAATGTAGGAACTCGCGGTATCTATTTTGATATAGGTCTGTGGTAGCGCTGTTTGTAATACCCCAGACATTTACATGCCACTAGACCAGTTTTATATTTATTAATGGTTGCTGAAGTATGCTCCTGGGTTTTAGTTTATCGTTTATTGGGGTGAGTAGAGATGGCAAAGGGGTCAATTGCTTTAGCTTTAGTGTATACATACATTTATATACATAAATAAATATTATACATAATATACTTACTTCATGCACGATTCTTCACCAACAGAATTCGACAATACCTACATTGTTTTATTCGTTTTGTCTGATCTAGAGATTAATAAAATAAACAATTGTTACTTGACATAACTTGACTGAAAAGGCAACGATAAGTTGTCCATAGACAAAACAGTGTTCCCTGTATAAAAATAAGTTCCTCCGAAATTCCTCAATATAGCAGCTCAAAGTTAACTAAAAAAAATAGATGACGTTATGCTGAAAACAAAAGCAAGTCTATTCATGCTAAAAGCTTCGATTTTTTGCCCCAAGAATAATCTTATACGCCATTATTTAACATGAAATCTTTTTGAATAGTAACAAAAGCATTTCAATACTCGTGGCTCGCTGCTGTATTTCGTTCTCATCTCACGTCCGAGTTGTATTTTACTCAAACTTAATAATACATTTTATTTAAATTTATAGCTCAAAACTTTGCTTTTTGACGTAAGATATGAACTCGTTGAAGCCACAGAGCCTTTATTCAGCAGGTGTAATTACTACACGCATATATTATCCAATACATCCTATATCCTTCAAGACTAAGGTGATTATCACACTGCCACGCACCACGCATCGTAGTGCGGGAATGCGTGTTCTTACGTTGTTTGTAGTTTGTAGTTAGTTAATAGTACCTATCTCCGTTTGTACAGAAAACACGCACAGTGCAATACACAGAAAATGCATGCACGCGTTTTCATGCAGATCTCGCGTCAAGCGGAGAAACACGCATTCCCGCGCGTGGATGCGGGAGTCACGCAGTGAAAGGGTTGACGTGCGTTTGGAAATGGATCTACGTTGATCGATTTACGTCGTAAATCCACAAAACGAAACTACGCGCGTTAGTGCGTAAAAATTATGATGATGATGATGCAGATATTTAGATATTTTTGCAGCTCGTTGTTGTTTTTAACTACATAAGTTACGTCCCCTGGTAACCTAAGCATTTATGTGGAATAGTATGAGATGTCATTTGGACAACGGATACTGCGCAAACCACACGATAAAACGTATTGGTCCAGTTTAAGACTTTTTGCTAGCATGCTAAATTTTATCTCCGACGTAGAAAAAATGTATCGCTCTAACCAGCTCTCGACAGAAAGAGACAAGAAAAGCATCTTGCGTTTTAACGGGAGATATACGCGAACTAACGTGCTATAATATTGCCTCTACAATTAACGACTTCACATTAACTTTTTTGTTTAATTAAAGGTAAAGGAAACTAGTTCCATACAACCTCGTCTATATTTTTGTACTTTTTTGTATAAATGAAATAATTGGGTTAAGTTTTATTTTAGGCGACAGGCTGTCTCTATTTTACCTGCCAACTTTAGACCATACTATAGCTAAAAGATACATACATACATACATACATATTCTCACGCCTGTATTCCCAAGAGGGGTAAGCAGAGCACATAGCTAAAAGATGCCACAAAATATGAAAAAGTTATGGTTCTGCCTATAGAGTGCGTATTTTATGTGCTCTGGCAATTCCACTGGGAGTAGGTACAGTCGAGTTCATAAATATAATGAGCAGACAAATGCCAAATATGTAAACTTTTGCACCTTATTGTCAATGTCATAAGGGTGTACAGATATTTTTGAATCCTCAGTTTTGCTCATTATATTAATGAACTCGACTGTACAGGCGTGATGTCTGCACGCATTTTTAAAATCAAAAGTAAGGGCTAAGGGAATTCCTATATAAATGCTACGTAGCAAACATACAGTTAGCAAATTCGAGGGTGGAGGAGAATATTTGCCGCAGGAAGAGTAATTAAGTGGCGTATTGTGGCGAGACGTCACGGTACATGGCTGTAAATATAATGTACTGAGCTGCGGCGCGTCGATTAAAATGAAGTTTGGGAGGTTTTGCGCGTACTGTCAAACAGTTTTGACGGACGCAAATGTTCTGACACAGTTTACTAGTTTTAGAAGTGCAAGTATGTTACACGATAGGATTTTTGATTATTTACACACAAACATACAGTCACGTCTATGTTCCCAAATGGACTAGGCAGAGCACACGAAACGTGACATAAATAAAATTATGATTATTGATTTGAAAACAGATAGAAGAGGTATTATAATAGTGCCAGGTTGCTAGCCAATCAGCTAAGGGTCAATTCCCACCAAAAGAGCAGCGCAGCGCGGCGTAGAGCAGCGACCCGCTCCGTGGAATGAGAATTTCAACTTTATTTTCATTACAATAAGACTTATTATCGCATGAGAAACTCTAACGATGCGGGCGCATGCCCGCGTATCCGTGGTAATAACAACGCATTCCATAAACGAAGCCGTGCGACTGCGCGAGCCTTCGCATTAATGTCCGAGGATGCTCGAGCAGTCGCGACGGCCGCTGTCAATACATATGTCAATATGTCAATAATTATGTAAATTCCAGCGACTTCCTACGCATTCCAGCGGCTTCTCGAACAGTCGCAGGAATCGTCGCGCATTCTCCACGGAGCGGGTCGCTGCGCTACGCCGCGCTGCGCTGCTCTTTTGGTGGGAATTGACCCTAAGGCACACCAAAACATAATAATATTTCCTTAATCGCCTCTTACGACATCAAAAACACCAAAAAAACGACACCATTGTGATATTCCAGCCCAATGATAATTTTAACTCTGTCAAAATTTCAACAGTCTTGCTAGCACGGTTCGTGAGATACAGCCTGGTGACAGACGGACGGAAGGACAGCGAAGTCTCAGTAACAGGGTCCCTGTTTACTCTTTAACTACGGAACCCTGAAAAGGAACAACACTGTAATCGATGTCACGAAGGGAAAAGTTTCTCGATCGTGTTTTGTTCCAAACTTGGACGAAGAAAGTTGCCAGTGTCAAATCAGATGGAGATCAAACTAACGTTTATCGATAGTAAACTTCAAACAGTTTTCTTGCCCCTTTTTATAACGTAAAATGGAATACAGAGACGTGATCGAGATGAGATCGTACGATGGAGGTATGGGAGATATTTATTATTGGCAGCAGTTCACTGCTGTAGGCAAGTGATGATTTCATTTTGGCTTTCGTACTAGACTATCAATAAAGAATATATGCTTTATTGTGCAACGTCCAGTTAAGACTACGATGTACATCCAAATCATAAAGTCACTACTTTATTTTATAATTTTAGGTTTAAAAATGAATGAAAGACATACCACTGTGTGACAGGTTACTAGCCTGTCGCATAAAGCATACCTTAACCATTTTCCTTGTTGCGTCAAGGCATCCACGAAAGAAATTGAGAGGCGTAACTCTGCACTGGACTCTACACGTGTTGACTGAAAAACTGAAAAGAAAATGTAATAAAATTTTTGATGACGGCTAAGGCAATACGACTGCTAAAGATTAAGTAGGTTCTGTGTGATTTCGGGCTTAGAATAATACCTCTCCATTTCTGCCGTGGATGTCGTAAGGTTTAGGAAATAATCTTAGGTATATTTTAGGTGTCCGGCTAGCAATCTGTCGCTATTATGTCTGCCAACTGGGTTTTACCTAAAAAGTATTTATTATTTCGCGTGCCCTGCCTACCCCATTTTGAAATACAGACGTGATGTGATATGTATGTGACATAAAAGATTAGACAGGTATGTTAAAGTGAAAACAGAATTGCAGAGCACCAACTAACTGCCATTTTTGTTAAAAAAAAACAGCTGGACCCAATTTTTCGTACATGTTTGCTTCACCGTATTTGGTATCAAACGCTGAGGTTGAGTGAAAAATTTTAAACATTTTGATGTTTCTATTTTCAAACGCTACGAGAAACAAAATGTCAGTCGGCATAGTTATTTAAAAATCTACTTTCAAAATTAATTGGGTCTACATTGTTTCGTGTCTTCATTGTCATGATGTTACCTTAGTATACCTTTAACCTATGTCCTTAGTCACCTCTTACGACTTCCAAGGAAAAAATGGAGAGGTGCTATTCTAAACCCGACACCTCACGGAAATTTTACTAATTCACATTCTGCGTAATATCGTAATGAAATCGATTTAAGACGTAAGTTATCCGTTGCTAAGTTCAATTTTGAGTGAGTCTCACAATTGTTTCATGTTAAAATGTAACGGCCGTATTAAATATTTTTCAATAACAAACTGCCTTGAACAAAATATGTAACAAAACCATAAGTTAACCCACTTTTTTCACATTAATAATTGATTTACGCGCGAGTTAATTGTCACTTATCCTTATTAGAAACAACCAGACATCTTTCCAAAACAAATGCCTGCTCAAATTCTATTGCGAATCACTAATGCGGCCCCACAATCAAGCCGCCGCCGCACCGTTAGCTAAATAGGACAGAAAAGTACCTTAATTAAATGAATGCTTTAAATAAAACATAAGCAAGCATAAATTCCTCCCATACTACAGCTTCGTGGAAGAGTGACATCGCCTTAATTATTTAACGCGCGTGGCCCAGCATAACAAACAGCTCTGTTAATTTATGCTTTCCGATCTTATGAGTGGGACATTAAAAGATCCTCGTGGGAAACTCCGCCGTAGTATAATTTAATTTGGAGAATGAATGCGTTAATTGTTTTGGACTGAGCGTTGTCACCGCCCTACAGGAACAAAGGCTGCATTCGGAAAGGAATTACTAATTAGATTTGAGCGCCAGTTAAAACATAGACATATTGTTCAGCGGAGCCAACTTTTAATACATTTAACGACTATGTGGAGCTCGCGGAACTCTTATTTACGGAACGACACGCTAAATAAATCAACTAAAGATGTAGCCAAGAAACTTTGTCGTATTATGAGATTAATTCCGAGTTGAACTTTCGCAATTATAACGGGATGATACTAAGATTACAACGGGGTCCGGCGCGGATTTTTAATTTTCACTGAAAAGTTTAAAGTATCAAGTAGCTCTAGGTTTTAAGAAGCGGGTAGTCACAGCTGAATAAGTCTAAAAGTAAATCAACTATTTGATGTGTACACACGGTTACAGTGACAATACACTGAGTCGATCATCTAACGCGGTGGCCGCACGTTTAAACTACTTCGGTCACCGAACATCGCCGTTACACTACACTGTCCGCCGACCGCCGCCGCCTGGTCAGCCGTGACAGCTGTCGCTAGATGCGGTTGACTAAGTTGTCCGAATGCTATATTCCGAACTCCGACAAACTTTTTAGTTTTAGTAATCACTAGCTGTGCTTGCGACTCCGTCCGCGTAGAATAGTGAGTAATTTTCCCCGTTTTTTCCACATTTTCCGATATTTCTTCGCTCTTATTAGTCACAGCGTGATGTTATGTAGCCTTAAGCTTTCCTCGATAAATGGTCTATCCAACACAAAAAGATTTTTTCATTTCGAACTAGTAATTCCTAAGATTAGCGCGTTCAAAGAAACAAACAAACAAACTCTTCAGCTTTATAATGTTAGGTATAGATAAGCCTAAACTAACCTAATCTAGCGTTAGTTTAAGAGATAGGTTATAATGTAATATTCTAAAATATTTTTGGTTTAGCGGTAAACTGCAGTCGGAATTATGAAAATTCGGAATTACCTACTTAAGTAGCATTCAAATAATGATGTTTCCGTATTTGGGGGTGCTCCCAAACAATCGCTCTTACCACACATTGATGTGATAACAAACTTCAATTGTGTTCACTATTTCGATTTAGACCGAATATAATACCATTTTTTTTTTGAGTATCGCTGTTTAAGGGCCGATTCAACCGAACGAAATTTAAACTCGATCTCGAAATAAGTCACTCTTTATTCGCGAGTAAAGAAATCTTTCGTATGAAAAAAGCGAACCACTAAATTATATTTATATTCTTGTTTGGTTAAACGATGTAATATAAATAAGTCATGATGACCGCTTTAAGCTCAAAATAGTATCACATTACGTAACTAATTCCACAAATATTAATACCCGTAATTAACATTCTCTATCTGAATGACTTGCGAATTGTCACAATGGCGCAAGTGCGTTGAAAATTAATCATGAACTTGGAATATAGCGGGTAAAGTTTATTCACTAGCTCCTTATGTGATTATAGGGGTCCCCTCATGAACGAAGTACGAAAGAGACGGATCAGTCCACAGTAAATGGGCTACGGTACTCAATTTCACCGACGAATATAAACATCGGAACATTTTATGTCAGCCAAGGTACAAGTAAGAAAGATGGTATTTTTACATATTAACGCAGAAACGGGTCCGCTCATCAATTATGTTACGTAATAAAAGATATATGTAGCGCGGTCGTGAAGGAAAATTTGCACCGTTGATGGATTGTACCGGGCAAATATTTTCGGCATCTTCGAATTTGTACAGCGTTAATAACAAACAAAATATAATTTCTTAGCGGCGCTCGGGTATACAGGACGTCGCGAAACTAAGCGATATGAAGGAAAAAATACCCTAAATGATGAAATAGGATATTTTATTCGGAGGGTTTACTTTATTTATAAACATTTAAACTTACTTAAGGTAATTGACAGGTCCATTCTTCTATTTATAAATAATTTGTTTTAATTTCACGCTTTTCTTTCTTTTTAGTTACTGTGTTACTAAAAAGAGTTATTGTTACTTTTTCCGTTCTTTAGACTAGCGTCTTAAAAAAAACACATTGAAATTGGTTCGAGTTCCAGACTAATTTTTAGGTTAAATATTTGAATGCAGTATTTTAATTTTATTTATTATAAAACATTCTATTTAAAAAAAATTTTTTAAATGATTTCAAATATCCATTTCTTTCAAGCATGTCGTAAGAGGTGACTAATAAAATAAGTTAAGGTATGTATCCTTCAGGCGACAGGTTTCAACTAAAAAATATGCTAAAGTAGCCATGCTTTTGACTATTCAAGGCTTCGTGTACTCTGCCTTCCCTATTTGGGAATACATGCTTAATATATGATTTAAATAATTAGGGTACTTTCTCTTCATGCCCCATAGTTTTAGGACGCCCTGTATAAGATCTTAATAAAGCTATTCCTTGCCTGATGCCTCTTCAGGAGTCACCGTAGTGAAACGGAATCTCGACTTAAATTAAAATCAATTAGGCGATATTACCTCCGTTAAACTACACCGGTTTCGTTTTAAGGTAAAGCGGAAAGATCTGTTCAAAACAAAGGATAGAAAAAGTCGAACATACAGTTGCAAGAGGAAAAAATAAAACGGGGCCAAATAAAAGAGTGTCTCAGCCTATTTCAAATGTAAATCTCTGTCGCAGTAACGGGTCGGCTCTCCTGAAAAATAAGACGTAGGTCGACGAGATTGTCGCTTCTTGCTTTCGTTGACTTGGAAAATTTCAGAGACGACGCTTTCAAACCCTCTGCCGGATTTGCGAGTTTATGTGTCGGGAGAAAAACTTAAACAATGTACTTGTAGGAGCCAACAACTTTACTGCACGTAACTTTGACTTCAACGCTAAGTTTTATAACAAGAACTGATTTACGTCGATTAATGTGTACTAGTTGGAAAATGTGATTGTTTGAGCATTATACACACACACACACACACACACACAGACAGCCAGACAGATCGGCAGAAAGAGATCCCTTGGGGGATATGTTCACCTGTGTATTTACATTTGATTTTGTCATGTTTTGTACAATAAAGAGAGACACACATAAATTTCGAGTCGGCAGAGCACACACAATATAACATAAAAAAAACCATGAATTTTTCAAGTTCCGAACCCACCTTCAGTATATTTTTAGGTTTTAAGTTAATATTTGATATATTGACCGGTTTCTGTCCTGTCGCCTAGAATAAACCACGATAGGTATCCACGACAAAAATGGAGGGGCGTTTTTTTTAATCCGTCACCGGGCGGGTACTTCTTTTACAAAGAAAGCTGTCAGAACACACAACAACGATCCGTTTTACCAGTTTCATGACTAAAGCAAGTCATAAAAGCATTACTTATTGAAAAATCCACTAAAGTTACATATTTTTTCCAGAGTAAAATTATTAGTGACACTTCAAAAAATGAAGCCAGGATCTTCTTGGAAATAAGCGCTACATTACGGCAGTATTCTGGGAATTGTTATTGAACACTCGGTTAGGAAAAATTCGTTGGCGTAGTTTGATTTTGAGTCGAATCTCACTATTTTTACGTTTTCCTCGTAAAATAGTTCGTACTTACTGCTCTAGCGTCTACTTACGACTTAGAAAGGTTATTTTATACACCTTCTTACAAAGTGGTTAGAATAAAATGTTAGGAGGTTTTGTTCCGATTTTTTATCAATCACAGTGATGATTTCATAATAATTCATCAAGTTACTACGTTTTCATTTTTATTTTCATCATTTTCTAATGATATCGGAAGTGGTATCTAAGGAAATAGGTCAGGAGTGTTTTAGGCGACAGGGTATCATTTTGTCTCGACATATTATAACTATTGTTATATTGTACCTAGAAAAGTCATATTTTGTTTGTGACGTCATGTGCCTATGTTGAACTGTTGTTTGTTTATAGTTTTATTTGAAATTTAGTTTTAAAACCAAATAGGTTTGTAGGGTTGCACTGAAAATCAGCATTGCGGCTGGCCGCAACGTCATGTTGAATGCGGCCCTATTGGCGCTGTACGGCGCAGAATGATAGTTATCTTATTACATTGCATTAAAGCATTGTTCGTTTGTGTCAAATTGTGTTAATGAATGTATAATTTTCTTTCATTTTTACTGTGCTATTAGATTCTCCTTATGTCATCACCACATGAGCTTTAAACGTTTTGAAACGATTCCAATATCATAAACAAAATTAATAAGCAAGCTCTGTTTCGTACTCCGATAAATTTAATTACATCAGTAACGGTAAGACGAAGACTTATCGTAAAATATCTCGCGCACTTCATGAGCACGCTTAATCAGTGCCGGTGTAGTTGATTTTTAAATTATCTCATCATATCATGGAGCCGTTATTAGATTTTCACTCCGCGACGGCGCCGCGTAATCTGATTTATGTTTAATTTTCCAGGTTCGAATGCTACAGAGATAAAAATAAATTAATTTCCTCCCCACAATTTCCGTACGGCGCATTGACTACTCTTGGCTATTCACAACATTTATTTTTCCCGTTTGAAAGGAAATGACGGAGTGCGCCGTATCAGCTTTGTTTATTTCTAGCCGTCGTGTAAATAATCGAGTTGGTCAATACGTCAAGTTTTATGCGGTTATTGTTGCGACGAGCCGACCCGATGATCAGCCGGGACCCGATAAAGGCGGCTAGTGTTTACTACGCCGTGATACTCAGCTCGTCGGATAGATAAGTCTCGCGGAGTGGTTATCGGACCACAAGGCCAGTAAAGCTAATTGGTAGGGCGGTAGTTACGGCGAGCGTTAACGCGCGTCCCGTCCAGATTGGGAAAATTAACCTCTTCCGAGCGACCCAATTGGTGGTCTATGATTAGTTTGTAATTTGTGACGGGCCTTTGTGAATTGCGGCCGATACCGCTGTTAAGAGTTTCTGTTCAATCAACTGTTGTTAACCCACGTAAACCTGCCATTGATTTTGGCAAACAATACCCCATGACATTCGATGCTTTTGTTTGATCGGTTTGATTATGCTGCGGGTGTATACTTGGTTACGCTCGTGAAGGTACTGATAGGTTGTAATAATGTTGCTCAAGAATAGATACATCTTTACATAACGCTTGTATTCCCAAACTGGGTAGGTAGAGCATGAGAAACGCTGTATGGAAAACGCTACACTATTTTAACTACATTAGGTGAAGACATGAGCTATATTTAATTTAGGAACATGGACCTACCTAAGCTTACACGAGAGTCAGCTTACCTGCACGTTAGTTGCTACATGCTTCAACCTTTTTACCGATTATAATTAAGATTGGCATACGGATAATAAATTTTATACCTGGACACAATTTATACAAAAAACGCACAAACAACAACAAATTAAACTTCCAGTGCCAAATAGATTTTCACAAAGGTAAAATAAAACGCGGAAACAAGGCTTGCATTAATTTAATCGAACGCGCCAAGCTCCGGCAAAATTGTTCCGGAACCAACACCCAAATTTATACCACATTAGCTAAAGTTGTTCAAAACTTACTCGATGCGCAGGAGCTCCAAACCGAATTTACATTGAGCGATAACAAAATTTAATGAACGCGACGGAAACGACACGCAGGGGCGTAAAATAATACGGCTCGAAAAACTATGTAAACATAAGCACTGCTCCCCCAAAGGACCGCCGGAGATCGCGTAGAGCAGTCGAAAGGACTCGCTATGTCTCAATTGTGTAACAGAGGAAGTTACAACGAGGGTCTGTGGGTTTTTACGGCCTTTATTATTGAGCTATAAACCATAAAAGCGCCCCGCTTTATAAACGCTAAAACAAAACACAAGCGACCGCATATTTCTCCTTTATACACTCCAAGTAATATTGCGTTGCACAATCAGAATTATTTACGATGGAAAATAACACTGATTCTGGGAAGATTATGTGGCGGTGTCGAGTGGTGTGTGTACTACATATTTGAACAATGAGAACGTTACATTGTCACGCTTTTCAATGTGCTAAAATGCCTACTATCTTTGGTTAAACAATAATCTGATATTGTGAGGGTGTTATAGCAAAAATCATCAAATTTGTCGACAATTTCAGCAAAAACTAATTATTCTACCAAAACCTAAAGCAGTCTATCGCCTAACTTTCAGATTTGTCGAGGATCCAACTACCGCCGATTCCACTAACTTCGGCGGTTTGATTTCAAACGTAGCTCTTCTAACCATCCTAGAATTGGCTTCGTTGATTAAACCAAATAAACTGGTTCGAAAAATGTTTTCACGCCCGCATTTTTGAAGTTTCCTTCGAAACACCACAGCTTAGACTTCCTTCAATCCGTTTTATGCCTTTTATACTGACTTAATAACGCGAGATTTACAGTCGTTTGTTTATCGCCGTTGTCGAATCCCACAAATAAATCGGCCAGCGCCCTAAATTCCCCCATTTCCCCACGAAAAACCGTAATCCCACGAATCGTAAGATTAAAATTTATTGGGTTGATAACAACCTCGATAACGCGTCCCTCTATCCGTATCTATGATTTAAGATCTCTGGCAGTAGCCGGTCGCGGGAAATGGTTTACCGATGGAGTGGCTGAAGCGGCCGGTTTGCAACAAAACTTTGTTTGAAATTTAGACTGTCAACAAACTAATTCCACCCGAAGTGGTGCTTTAAGCAGCTTTATTTGCATTATTATAAGGAAACTCGGGAACTGGGCTGAAAAATTGTGGGACTAATTAAAATGCGCAGTGTTTGTTCGGAAGCGGGTGAAGTGGGATCGGCGAGGTTGGTCTCTTGCTTCGGTTTAAGAGGGCGCACACATTTTTTACGAACGTAATATAAGATCAGGTGGGGGAAGAGAAATTCAGGGGCAGGGCAGGGGTAAGAGGCACCACAGACCATAACTCGTCGAGTTATGAGTGATTATGGTCTGTAGAGCCCTTTTATCCCTGCGTTTCTCTTTCCCCATCTGACCTTAGTGGTTTTGGACCAATGTTTAAAAAATCGTGAAATGTAAATTAACTCATATTTAGCCATGAAAAAAATATGGTTAGACTAAACATATTCTGTAAATTTACAGTAAAATTGTTTCATTTGTAATTACATTAAAATCAATGAGAAAAAAAATAAAGTAATGGTTCAACTTTCAAATTATGTAAAATGATATT
Organism: Adoxophyes honmai; assembly: GCA_005406045.1. Taxonomy (NCBI): domain Eukaryota; kingdom Metazoa; phylum Arthropoda; class Insecta; order Lepidoptera; family Tortricidae; genus Adoxophyes; species Adoxophyes honmai. Next base: position 80,060 of record BHDV01037044.1, read on the forward strand.
TGAATAATAAAAACCAATAATTTGATTCATGTTAATCCGTTAATCCCCAGTAGACTATATTGTCTATCAGATAATAACAAGTTTATATCGTTTATGGTAAATTTTAATGGCAAATTTTCAAGTGAAAGACAGCTCTGACGCGTATTTTTGTGAAAACCCTTCAACAAATTGGCTAAGTAAAAGAAATCTGTGTTGCTAATAAAATATTTCTTTCCGTTAATCCCTAGAAAAAGAGTTTATTTATATGTTACAGTAGTTTTTCTTTAAAAACTTAAGGATTTATAGCTTTCTAAAGCATTGGAAAAACATCAAAATCACCGAATTTTGTGTGCACGCTCTTAAGTCGAGACAAAGAATTTGTGTTTCATATTTATAGGCGACGTTTGTATTGTTTGTAATTAAGCGACGTTAACTTTAAATGCTGTAATCAAATAAAAAACAATTGACGTTATTGTAAACGTTGCCGTCTTGGTAAAAATGTCAAAGATAATGTAGATAGTTGAATGTCAGCTTTTGCCTCTCTTTATTGTTGAAAAAATTGTATAAAGACAAAGTAAAACATTTTTTTTCTGGATATGTAAGTTTGGAACTCACACAGTCTATTGACTCAATACAGGCTATACACGCGTAAAAAAAAAAGTCTGAAACAAGCTGGTTTATTGTGTCGCCTGTAGACGTAAAACTTTAAGTTGACAATGTGGTAAAGTTACATTTGTTGAGTTACATTAAAAATAGCAGCTCTTACAAAATGGTGAGCGATTATAACACGACAATTATGCGGGCTGTTGATTCAGGTACTCAATTAACAAAGTAAATCCAATCACGAGCAAGGACGCTGACACCTGATATTACAGCGCGTGGAGCCGATATTCAATCTGCTACAGAAAGTATAAGTGCTCCTTTATGACAAAGGATAGAATTTACTACACTGGCATATTATAAGAAAAATGTACCTATGTATCAAGTAAACATTCATAGAAATAACAAATGAATATTATACACTAGCTTTCCGCCCGCGGCTTCGCCCGCGTGGAACTCGGTTATATTGCGGTATAAAGCACAACTATAAGAAAACTTCTCGTTTCAAACGACACACAGCGCCATCGATCTATCATCTATCGATCGATATCGATCTATCATCGATTTATATCGATCTATCAAGCAAACTGTATTTTTGTTTTCCCTCGGGAACATCATTTTTTTCCGGGATAAAAAGTACCCTATTATTTAATCCGGACTTCTATCTTTATGTCTGCAAAATTTCAAAGCAATCGGTTCAGTAGTTACGGCGTGAAAGCGGAACAAACAAACAAACAAACCCACTTTCTGACTTATAATATTAGTAAGGATAAGGATTATTTTAAGTAAACGTCCGTAGGAAATTTATTAGGTACTTACTTAATAGCAAACGACAAAATGTTCATTGTTGACAACGCTGCCAATCAAACCCATCAATCAGTATTTAATTAAATATTTTGCTAACACCCAGAGCTAATTAATGGTCGTTTCTCTCACGGTTTGTTTGCAAAGGTATGTTTGAGAAAGTCCAAACTAAGGGTGCCACTAATTATCCTGCACACAATAATTTATATGGTAGCATCATACAACATGTCTTTAATCGTACGTTTACGTACGTAAACGTTTTATTAGTTAGAGATCATAAAAGTATTATCAAATAGGGAAGGCAGAGCACACGAAACGTTACATTGACAAAACTGTAAATTGTATTTCAGATTTACTTGCCACTTGTGGCACAAATTTAGGTTGAAAACAGATGACAGCAAAATAATCATCAATAATTGTAGATAATTTTACACATTATAGCCATGGTTTTGTCTATGTAGCGTTGTATGAGCTCTGCCTGCCCCATTTGGGAATACAGACCTGATGCATCAACATCAACTGACACTATAGAGGTAATCAAACAGAATCTACATTTCCCATTTAATATCATCTTCTATCCCGAAACATTGCACGTCCGCGTTCATTTGTTTCCGTGCAATTACCCCTTTAGGCTCAATTCACACCAGAAGAGCAGCGCAGCGCGGCGTAGCGGAGGGCAGTTTCAGTGTCATGAGAATGTCAACTTTATTTTCATTACAATAAGACTTATTATAGCATGAGAAACTCTAACGATGCGCGCGGATGCCCGCGGACCCGCGGGAATTCCAGCGCATTCCATAAACAAAGCCGTGCGACTGCGAGAGCTGTCGCGGGAATGCCCGAGGATGCTCGAGTAGTCGCGACGGCCGCTGTCAATACATATGTCAATATGTCAATAATTATGTAAATTCCAGCGACTTCCTACGCATTCCAGCGGCTTCTCGAACAGTCGCAGGAATCCTCGCGCATTCTCCACGGAGCGGGTCGCTCCGCTACGCCGCGCTGCGCTGCTCTTCTGGTGTGAATTGAGCCTTACTTCTAGCGTTTTACCGCAGCGGAAACTACTGGTACCTCCGAGTCATTAAACCGTAAAGTTTCCGAGATAAAGTCGGACGCAGCGAGTGTAATTAGCGACCTCAGATAGTTTCCCGTGAAACGCAGGTGCGAACTGTGACAGATCATTGAACGTTTTAGTATAATCAGTAACGGAGGTGACCAAGAAATGATGCTAATGTAGTAACGTTGAATGCTATAATGTTGAATGATATTAAATCATAATCATACATACATACTATCACGTCTATGTTCCCAAATGGGGGAGGTAGATCACATGAAGAGTTACAGAGACAAAACTATGATTATGGCTTTTCACGCTTTGCAGCCAATTCAAGCATAATTTTAGGTTTGAAAATAGATGGAAGAGGTAGTATAATAGTGACGGATTGCTAGTCTGTCGCCTAAAGCAGACCTTAACTCAAAGTCACCTCTTACGACATCCATGGAAGAAATGGAGAGGCGTTGTTCTTAGCCAGACACCACACGGGTAACCTTACTGTAGCTTAGTGTAAAAGAGTCATACGACAGCACCTTACTTCAGTTGTAAATCGCAACATAGTGTCTCAGAAGCAGCTTTATTATTATCCTTAGATGTAGGTACTCTAAATCTAATGCACAAAGCTTTATTTAATATGCTGCATAAATTGTGTGCGCCGAAGAGAAATTCAACCATACAATCTCTTTTACGCCAAATATCTTATGAAGAGGATAGACGTGGGTAGTCTTTATAAAATCCTCTCTAGATTTTCATAAAATGTCGGCGATTTGTCGAGAAAAAGGAGGGGTCTGAGACACTTAGTGTTTATTACGAGTAACTTGTACTTGCAGTGTTTTACTCCGCTGATAGAATAATATGATATTGAAATGTTTAAAACTTTCGTGATTACGAATTCTACAACTTATGTCCGATTTAATAAAACTGTAGATTATAACATTGTGTTTGCAGAAATAAAACAAGTAAAAACAAAAAAACAAATTTAAAATTATTAAAAAAATATAACTTCTCCTATTAACGCTTCTCCTTAGTCACTCCTATTACTTAGTGGTCTCCACTCAACTCTCTCCACTCTTCTACTCCAACGGTTCTCAGTTCTTCGGGCTTTACGGCCCATTGCCTTTTCAGCGTGTTAATGTGGTGGGTTGTGTCAATAATTTTTGTTCTCTATTGGATAATCTTGTCACGAATTTGATCTTTCAAAAATTTCAAGCACAGCCCTTTCCATAGCACGTTGACAAAGTAACGTTAGCAATTTGTGCACCATCATTATCGAAAATAAAGTCAATTTAATGTAGCTAACTTTTTTAATATTACTCTTACTTATTAGTTTTATTTAAGACCGAACATTTTGAATATTTTTTGAACAATCGACAGTAAAGTTATTTGAAAATTTTGCGCACATGTGCGCGTTTGGCAGCAGCAGCCGCTGCGGCTCTTAGATGAAGGGCTACGAATTAGCCCGAAACATGTCGAGCTAAACTCGATTTATTAAACGTGAGTTATCCAAAAACATTTCAACATGAGTGAGTCTCACGGTAGCTTAATGTTTAGTAAAGTTATTTGACAGAAAATTAGAGGAATTAAAATAACAACCAGAAAAAAATAATCTCAATCGTATACGGTATACGGTAGATACCGTCGGTCAATAAGGTTGACTAAAATTTGTTCGCAATATTTAATAGGTTCCGTTCCGTAAGTGAAATATTATACAAATAACCGGGCAAATGCGAGTCCTATTCGCTCTCCAAGGGTTCCGCTGCTGTACACAATGATATACGTATTTTGCAATGAATTACTTTAAGACTAAAGGCAGATTCAACCAAGACATAATCCATTCTTGTTTCGAGAGTAATTTATTTATTTTATTTTTGTTAAGAGTGACTTATTCTTATTCAAAATTATACTCTGTTTTGATTGTATTACGATTTAAATATTTAGGGATAACTTTAACGTTTCTGTTGGGAAACTGACGTCTCCTTACCAACTGCAAAATGAGTTTGTAATCCAATTTTTTTCGTGCCTTTTTCATGCGACAGCAAATCTACAGATTCTGATTTTTTCCCTATATCTGTGCTACAAAGTTATTGATTTTAACCAATTTCTAAGCCGATTTAGTATGAATTTCAACTTTATATATATTTACGGTGTCCGAAGAAAATGGGAATTGAATAGATATATGATTAGACGGTCAACAAAGATATCTCATATGGATTCTTCTTTCCCTTTAGAGTATGGAACCCTAAAAATTAATGATGAAAACGTTAAAGTCTGCAGCTGTCATTTTAAACGAGTGCCGCCCACAGAGCAAAGCCGATTCAGTTAAAAGTTACTGTTATATGTAAATGAATTGCTGTTAATATTGCTGCTATATTAACCCGTTACTTTAAATTGACTACGCTACGAAACCATTAAAAAATGTAAAGGGAAAAATATTGAGTGTTGTGTCGGGGTTAGGATAACACCCATCTATTTTTTCCATGTCGCAAGAATGTTCCCGTGTCTCCGAAAAATATACCAAGTATTGAGGTGGCTATAGATTTGTCTGTCTTTCTTTGTATATGTGTCGTTTCGAGTGCTCTTTATGCCTCATTTGGGAAAACAGACGTGACTTATGTATGTATGTAAAGAAGTCTTTGATATTCTTTCCTTTTGACCGCAATAAAGGGTTTAGCAGGCTAAGAAAGGACGTGTGGCCCCAGTCAGGAATATTCGAATTAATAAATGTCAATTGTTGGTGGCTTCATAACTAGTAATCACTCCAACTTTCAGCCCTCTATCTTGAACTGTCACAGAGATAATGTCAAAAATGTATTTTTATCCCCATTTTTTTTAAACTCATGTATCTTCTAATCCATACTAGCTAGAGCATTGAAACAAAATCACAGCTATGTAGGTTTAGTGGGAGTATACCCTGTAATTTTATTAATATTTTATATGTGAAAAATAAAAGAAATAAATGTCACTCTATTTTTTGACAGATCTTATCAACAAGTTTTTTTGGAAGTACAACTATAAAAAAAATCGTATGTATTGCTTCTAGTATTAACTACTAGTATACCCAAAATCAATTAATTATATTTGGTGGAACATACTCAAAAAAAAAACTAAAATATTCAAGTAATATAAGGAGTCTTTTCTTTTGAATTTTTTTCATATTCCCGTGTACCTAAAACAATAAACCTCCACTATAGACACCTATACAACTAAGGAGTTTATACAGGGTGTCCCGAACGTTATGGGACTTGAAGGGGAAGTACCTTAACTATCGTGGATAGTGTATTTTGCTCAAGGAAGACTTTATCTTATTTTAAAAAGTTAGTAATTCTGTATTGATAGATTTTCTAAAAATTACTTGTTTCGTCTGGAACCGACTTAAATGTCAAAAAAATCCTACTTTTATGATGCCCATCGAAAGAATAGTTAAAAAATAATAACTCTGCTTAAGTAGCATAGTATTTTAAAAGAAAGGAACAACGTGCAATTAATTAGTTTAATCAAATTAAAAACATACATGAAACTGTCGTAGTCAATTAAGTAGGTACATTTTTGTGTAAATTAATCAATTAAATGCTCAAAATGTGATAAGTCTTACGTAAATCGCCAATTTTTATATGAGACCGCTGCCCGTTGATTTTTTTATAATTTTATGGTGATATGGCACAATTCTGTTTGAACTCGCCTACGTTCTCGTATCGCTTTTTGTATAGCCTGTCTTTTACGTATCCCCAAAAGTTACGTGTTCGCATAAAATGATTAGAAAATCAACAGGCAGCGGTCTCATTAAAATATTGGCGATTTACGTAAGACTTATCACATTGTTGGATAGACCATTTATTGAGGAAGGCTTTAGGGTATATAACATCATGCTGCAAGTAATAGGAGCGAAGAAATATTGAAAAATGTGAAAAAAACGGGGGGAAATTAGTCACTATTCCACGCGAACGGAGTCGCGGGCACAGCTAGTATAAAATAAAATGAAATAAAATGAATGTGCTATTCTAAACCCATACGGCAGAAACTATTAAATCTTCTACAATAAACTCGTTTCTTATTTAATTCGTCGAACCTGCACCTCACCTCATATGGAACGCCATAAAGCATCGAAGATTGTTCACAAGCTGTCACTCGTGAGCGACACTTGTATACGGCCGCGTTCCCACTATCGGTGTGAAGGAAAATATTCGGAAAATGGTTTACAAAGCAAAAATTCGTGTAATAAATAATACTGGCATGTGATTGGCGTGATTTCTACCTCACCCACACACGGGAATACGTATGGTGAGTAGAGACGTAAAATGTTTTTAGTAATTGGATAACTTGATACTGAGTGATTATAATAAATCGTGGTACAAATTATTGAAATCTGCTGTGTGTGCTATGTGTGAAATAGGGTAGAAACCTGTCAATGTGTGATTACGAAACGTCGACAGTAAAAATTGGGCTATGTAGCGCCTCATGTGCTCTGCTTACCCCATTTGAGAATGATGGTTTGTGTTTGGCATAAATCCATCGTAGTTTGATCAATGTTGTTAACTAATGTCTTATTAAAGGTTAGCGATTTTCGAAATAAACCTGAAATGTTATCTCTCTTATTTATCTCCCTTTTCGTACAGCCTGATCTAACAACCCCATCTTCCTTTACTGACAGAATTTGTTACTTTTCCTCCGTACAGCAAGCGCCCAAAATAAATGGGTGTATTGCATTAGAAGGGGGTTACGGTGCCTGGCAATTTGTCTGTTTCGGGTAACACTGGATGGTAAACGTGGGTATGGTGCAGCTGGGACTGACTAACCGCTCACCAGTGTTGCTAACTCCTAGAATTCCAAGTCCCTAGGCTGAAAATCGAAAGTTGCTAGAAAGTTGCTAAAACTCTCTAGGAGAGGTGTAAGAGGTCACTGGCGCTGTAAAATGTTAGGATATGTGAAACTAAGAAATGTATTGATCATTATTATTATTATTATTATTCCAGTATATTTATTTTTCTCTCTATGCTAGGTTTTTACAATATAATTATATAAAAGTAATAAATAAAATTGATTACAAAAAAAATGGTTGCCTGTAAAGTCGGTTTTACGGGCGAAGATTTTACGTGACAACGTCTTTTTCTCGGTAGAATATTTATTGATTTAAGACGTTGTCACGTCAACTCCCAATCGTGACAGCTGTCCATGTCTGCGTTTGACGTCTCACATGATACCATAGAGGCTTCGCACTATCGAAGCGCCACCTCCTTAACACTGCGGGCCTCTCTCTCGTTCGGTGACGTCATCGTAACGTTACCGAGCGTTACACTTTTTCATAAGTGACTCCCAGCCGCAACCTAATTTAAGACGTTGTCACGTCAAAACCTAACCTAGGACGCCGTCGGTAACGGGGTAGGACCCAAGCTACCGGCGGTTAGGGGTGCAGACTGAGGAACCTTATTAGGACCTTATTATTATTATTATTAAAAATTAGATTAAATAAATAATTTTCAAACATAACGTGCCTACGTATCCGTGATGGTACTACATAATATCGCACGAAACGTTAGACAACAAAAAATGTTGACTATAGGTATTGCACTTTTGTTTACAATATTTAGAAAAATCTTGATAATACTTAAGATATATGATTATAGCACGACAAAGAAACGGCCGATCTCTCCTTGCTGGAAAACTTTGCCTGAGGTATCCTGCACACAAAAATAATGCGAAAACTTTATCTTTTCTTAAGCTAGTGTCAACGCGTAGTTTAAAACTTAATGTTTATATACATAGCCGGTGTATTGTTGACAGCGTTATGAGACTTTACTGTTCTGGTGCTGAGTTTCTTATTTATGCAAAGTTAAAGAGCGCTATTTTATTTGCCTAGTATTTTAGTCTACTAGTTACATTTCGGAGATTTCGATCCAAATATTTAGTCGACTATTCAACTCTACGTTTTGCTCTTCAATTCATGTGTGTACTTTGAGGTCGAATATTAAAATTTCTACAAATTTTTCAAAGAGAATTTGTATTTCTTGAAAATTTGACTTGATTAGCTAATCAAGCTGGAGATGTACTAAACTGCTGTCACGTAAAAAGAGGTTTAAGGCTACCTTTCCACCAGAGATGTGCTATGCATCTATGCTGCGAAGATGACGTATTAAGCTGCGCTACGAAATCCTTTTCCTCCGGTGCTATGCTATGTGCGCCAATGAATTATGATTGGTGGATATCAAACGCATCCGTAGCTTCGTACCATAGCACATCTCTGGAATGGTAGCCTAAAACTAAAACATGTATGGTTTGCATTTCGTCGCCTGTCTGCTTGTGGTACAAAAACTACTATGTACCTAGTTAAGTATGTACTTAATCCTTACACAAACTCATTGTGAATTGTATCCAATTCTCCAGTTATTTGCCACCTGGGTACTCGTTTACGGAGACAAAATGTGGGTTAATTTTCGCAACCGGCATTCCGTCTGTTAGGTATTTTACATACCCAAGGAAGCAGGGAATGCTGACAGTAATGGGATGTACTTGGTCACTTCCTAATGGGCCGTAAGGGTGCTCCGTACTGATTCGAGCCTTCCTGCCTTTATAGGCAAATGGGATGGCAAATGGATCTAGAAACTTGTTGCTGTCATTTACGTGGCCTGTTATTTTAGTTGAAGTCGGAGGTTATTTTGATAGTTTTGAGTGTGACACAGGATTGCTCAGCACGCTTTTTTCGGCTTGAACAAAAAGGATTGTGATTTGTGTAATCAGTCTAAACATTTTAGAATTGGTAAAAATCGCCGGTCGCCGGAAAACGGTGGATGCAGGTTGCTTCCAACAAGACGTACTCATGGAAGTCTAAAGTGGACGTCTTATGATTATGACTGAAATGATGAAAAACAAGTGTCATAATTCTAAAGTCCATGATTGAAATGAGATGGTAAGGTATCAATAGATAATTACATACATACAATCACGCCTATGTTCCTAAATGCGGCAGGCAGAGTACACCAAACATTTCACATCTCGCGGCGACTTCTAGCATTTTTTTTGGGTTGTGAATTGGCAGGAATAATAGTGACAGGTTGCTTGCTTGTCGCTTAAAATATCCCTTAACCTAATTCCTTAGTCGCCTCTTACGACAGGGAAAAAATTAAAAGGTGTTACTCTAAATCCTACATCAAACGGATAGTGTCTTAATTGTGTAATATTTTAGTAAAAGGGTAAATATTCGTGCGTTTTAACCGCTGTCGTTATTCTCAACACTTTTTTTATCAGATTTCTTAAAACATTGGTACAATAAGTGTGTTATATAGTGTACGTGCTTTATATAGAGGTACACACTAGATTATTATACTATACACATTTCTCAAGGAATGTGATGTAAAAAGTGTTGAGAATAACGACAGCGGTTCAAACGCCCGAATATTCCCCAAAAACGTTCAAGTCGATCTAATTTGTACCTTCACTCGTTCCAGTACCAGCCAAGGCGAGGGTAGTCGCAAAATACGCGAGAGTATCGGAATGGAGCACCAAGCCCAAGTACCTATCGCATCAGATAAGCGGTTTCACGTGTATTTTTTATTCAAGGTAACGAAGCTTGACACGATCCACTCCGCGAATTCCGCGAACGCAGATTTTTATTGGGGAAGATTCGGTCGAAGCACTCTATTTCAGGCTTCTTCGAAGTCATACCTTTTAATATCAATTTTGTAACGCTTACTCACAAACGTCACTATACTTAGGGCAGTCTTACACCTGCAAGTTTTACTTACGTAGGTAGAGACGCAACTACTGGCTAAAAAAGAGACAAAAATTACTATGTTATAGTAGGGATACGCGCGAGATAGATTATACCTGTCACTGTCTATTTATGGACGTTAGAATATGACAGGTAGTCTAACCCGTGCGCGAGGAGACTAGACCGTGTTCCCGTGCTTAGTGTACGAAATACTGTCATTGAGCTCAGAAAGTCAATGTTTCAAAATACACATACATACATTATACTCACGCCTGTATTCCCAAGAGTAGGCAGAGCACATGAATTCAAAAATCCAGTGCCACGTTTGGCAATTTCAGGGTAACCAGATGGTTAAACCTGATATTGCAGTGACAGGTCGCTAGTCCATCGCCCACAATACACTAACCCTTCCCAGAGTCGACTCTTACGACACCCACGGGAAGAAAGGGGGAGGTGCTATTCTAACCCGGCACCACACGGGTTCCAAAATCTAGATGCGTATATTTGGACGGACTAAAGACAGTAACCGCGGAATGAGGTATTAACAAACGCGACTGGTTCGTCTTATCGCGGCACTGGCGTATTGCCAGTGCAGCCACAATACAAACAGATACAGAAGACGATCAAGTGTATGTACAGTACCTTTTTATAAGAAATGTCACTGTGACATACTTACCATAATATTTACAACTCAAAGCAAATGAAACTCATCATGAAAATGTTCAAAGTGGCACAGGTATAAATTTCCTTGACTGTACAGTCACCATCATCAATATCTGTCACAATAATACGGCTGTAAAAGTATCTGACACGACTCTATTACTGGAGACAGAAGGATAATTTTGAGCTCTCCGCCGTGGGATATTAATGCTGGTGACTGTACTTCACTTTTTATACTCATGCTCGGTGGTCGCTCTGGGGCTATTTATGGCGCATGCACAAAACTATCGTGGAAGTGGAAGTCGTATCTAGGTGCTCGATCTAGTGTTGATAAATAAACAGGAACAAGGGGAACATAAAATACCAAGATGTAAATCATCATCATCATCATCCAGCCTATATACGTCCCACTGCAGGCCACAGGCCTCCTCTCAGTATGAGAGCGGAAGATATAAATGTAATGTTTTTATTTTAATATCATTGTGATATTACTTACAATTTGTCACGAAAAGCATTATGCGATGATTTCGACACTGGTAAAATGAACCATTAGTAGGTATATTTGAAATTGTGTATGTTTTTTACAGTAAGGTCATGGAAAATACTCGCAAGGTTTTCATTTAAGATTTTTTGGAATTTGACAGTTCAAATACTCTTGAAAAAGTTGCAGATTCGTTTAAGGCTCAATTCACACCAGAAGAGCAGCGCAGCGCGGCGTAGCGGAGCGCAGTTTCAGTGTCATGAGAATTTCAACTTTATTTTCATTACAATAAGACTTATTATCGCATGAGAAACTCTAACGATGCGCGCGGATGCCCGCGGATCCGTGGGAATTCCAGCGCATTCCATAAACAAAGCCGTGCGACTGCGCGAGCTGTCGCGGGAATGCCCGAGGATGCTCGAGTAGTCGCGACGGCCGCTGTCAAAACATATGTCAATATGTCAATAATTATGTAAATTCCAGCGACTTCCTACGCATTCCAGCGGCTTCTCGAACAGTCGCAGGAATCCTCGCGCATTCTCCACGGAGCGGGTCGCTGCACTACGCCGCGCTGGGCTGCTCTTCTGGTGTGAATTGAGCCTAAGCCATCGGCAACTGCGCTCGGACTGGTCCTAACTGTTCCGAGATATCGTGTCTGTGAGATAGTCTGTGTGCGTTGCTCGAGGGCACTTGTAGGGGTAGCGCAGACGACAGACTTTTTATCCGATCGAGTCTTCGGCGCAGAAAAAGTCTGCGTTGATTGTATGCATTGTGCGCCGGATTTTTTGCGCGTTACTGCATTTCCTTAGGTTCTATTTTCGCAGACTAACAAATCCGTCGTCTGTGCCGGGCCGTATGGAGTGTAACTTCTGTACCTTTCTGCTTTGTGGCAGAGTGCTCGCGATCATTGCTACCTAATATTTGCATAACGTCTGAGCTCTTCCTACATAGCTGCTCTAATGTTGCCAGGATACACACGTTGGATCTAGTTAATGTCGACATAGAAACAAATGCACCTCTCGAAAGTAAAGCCGAAGAGTTTGAGGAAAATAACACGGTAAAGGTGAGCTTATTTTGTATTAAATTTAAAACGCGCGTCTTTTTCATTTTGTCTTTTATTAGTACATTATACGGATAACAAACGTAAATTAAGTTTTCATGTAAGAGCCGCCGCGGTCAAACGCGCGCTGTGTGCCACCGCTCAGAACGTCCAGTATATTCAAAACTATTATGAATTCGATAACGATTTCGTTTGGGAATTGAATGGAGGCATGTCAACCGCGACAGTTGTGCAAACGTCTCAGTTTCTATACATATCCACACGCCTGTATTCCCAAGAGGGGTAGGCAGAGCACATAAATTTAAAAATCCAGTGCCACGTTCAGCGATTTCAGGGTAACCAGATGGCTAAACGTGATATTGCAGGGACAGGTTGCTAGCCCATCGCCCACAATACACTAACCCTTTCCCAGAGTCGACTCTTACGACACCCACGGGAAGATAGGGGGAAGTGCTATTCTAACCCGGCACCACACGGGTTCAGTTTCTATACAATTTTGCGATAATTCACAAACGAAATCGTTACCGAATTCATGATCGTTTTGAATACACTAGACGTTCTGTTCGTTCAAACATTCCGACTATCGCGAAACGTGTCGAGCTAAAACGATTTACGGGAATTATCCATATTTTTAATTATGAGTCTTGAGATAGTTTCATGTTCAAAATAAAATTACCAAAATATAGGTATTATTAAAATAAGATGGAAAAAAACTTGTAAGAACACGAAATGTATGATTATTCGGAAGTTTCAACCACTTCATTTATCTGGTCACGTTTTAATCGAATAATGTAGTTGCAGATTTTAATACTGTCTTCGATTACATAACGGATTGATACTTTCTACACAAAAAATGTCCCGAATAATGAGACGATAGAAAGGCTGGAATAATCATCCTAATAGATAAAAATACAAACTTACCTATACTAGTGAAAACAAAATTAATTCTCGGAGTAAGTCACTCTTACCCGCCTTTTTCACATGAAAACCAATTTTTCATTTTTTTTACTCACATTTAGAGTCTTTTACCCCAGTGATTTATTTTACGATAAATTTTTATTCTCGTCTAGTTGAATCGACTCTAAATTAGATGAAAATATGAATTACGAGTGCATGCCTTAAGAGCTACCGTTTTGGCAGAGCAAAAATGCTGAAAAAGGACAGGAAAATACTTGCCTTATAAACAGAAAACATAAGCGCATTAAAGGATTAAGCATACACTCCATTAAGGCTTGCTCTACAGTGAAATCATTAATTTTAATAAAAGGAGATTTGCACTGCTGCCGGCGAAGAAAAAAAGAAATGTCGGCTTTGCTTAAATTATCGTAGTGTCGGAATCGTAACTGAAACTGCTAATGCATCCGCTGTAATGGAGAGTTTAACAAAGACCGTGATATAAAAATTGCTAATGGCCTGAAAACGCTAAGCGTGGAGTCTTGAGTTGTAGGCCAAAAACCAGCGAGTTGTTATCTACTAGAAGAGTTCTAATGACATTTTGGTTATTCGGAGTCGATTCCGCCAAACCATCGCGGCGATCGCTGTGCTCTTATTGGTCGGCCTAAGATCGCGCGTAACGCTAGTGACTTTTTCCTCTATGGTTATTGGCGCTGTACAGTTTCTGTGACAGTGACGGTTGACATTTATAAGTGACAAGCTACTAATGGTGTGCGGGACTGGGTGGCTGTCTAGAGGCTTTTTCGTCTACATATACCAAAAACTCACTTCAGGTAAACGTGTAAACCATGAAAAAAAAAGTATCTCTTATTTATGGACTTACATTGGCGATTAAACATTAAATCATCAGAATGTTATTGTAATGACAAGGGCGAATACATTGGTCGTGAGGTTCATGTTGATTTTGTGCCCCACTAAGCTACATGTGATCCCCTCTTGAACTATATGACCCCTTTGGGTATATCACCCTCCCCTGAGTTATATGCCCCCCTGACACATATTATTATAGCCCCCCCTGAGCTATATGCCCCCCCTTGAGCTGAATATCTCTAGGCTATAATGTCCCTTTGAGCTATATGTCCCCCTGAGCTACTTGCCCACTTGAGGTATGTAACCCATCCAACATGAAACCTAGATCCTTGCGTAACGAATGGACATGTGAATTCCCCAAAATCAAGCACCACAATGTTCATTTAACTTTATCATAGTGGATGCTAAATGTGCCTGTTAGCAACATTTAAATTGACATTTCTAAGTTGGGAAGTTAGACTGACATGGGTTGACGCGTTTACGCTGGCCCGCCCGGTCTCGCTCCCTGTTCTAACATAGAAAGCAATTAATATGGAATTATTGTGACGTGATACATTAAGATAAAATATTAGTGAAGACATCAATTTAGTTGGTCTATGTTCGTGGGGTCTATGTTTAATGTGCGGTGGTTAGTGGACAAAAGTATGTCTCGTATAAATAATGTCTGATTACGATGAAAGGTTGACTAAGTAACTTTTCTCTACAGAGAGTGCACTTTTCTGTAATGGAGGTACTGTTTCATTGTTTTTCACACATACACAAACGCATCCTCACGCCCGTATTCCCAAGAGGGGCAGGCAGAGCACATGAATTCGATAATCTAGCGCCACGTTTAGCAATTTGTGGGTGATCAGATGGTTAAACGTGACGTGATATTGTAGTGACAGGTTGCTCATCGCCTACAATACCTACACTAACCCTTTCCCAGAGTCGCCTCTTACGACACCTACGGGAAGAAAGGGGGGAGGTGCTAATCTAACCCGGCACCACACGGGTAATCAGTCATGTTTTTCAGTATTTAATAAACGCATACCATAATAGTAAACGTCAATTCGTGAACCATCATCTCTGGAGCTACATACTCTGGTGCTCGTCTATCCGCCGCCGTGGCGTAGCTACAGATGATGGGTCACAAATTGGCCCGAAACATGTCGAGCTAATTTTTATCTAAAAACGTGAGGAGATCCGTTTTATTTCATTAGGAGTGAGTCTCACAGTAGTTTTGTATTTAAAACGTAACATGGCATAACGTACATAAAATGAACATCACACGCTAACCTACGGGGTTGTCGGAGACAACAAAACGCCATTCACTTAATTCGGACTTACTTCTCTCGCTTCATTCACATTCATCACTCTCGTCATACTGCTTGACAGTTTTGGGCAACAAACATAATAATTATTTAGGTACATTTACCCTAAAACTAGGATACAACGTGTAAGCTGGGTGTTCTTTCCTAAAATATACTGTAACAGTATTATAAGAGAAAACTTTAAATTATATCGTTAATGAAAAGCATATTATAAATTTTAACAACAATAATTAAACAAAAAGGAAAATTGCTAATTTTGTTATATTTATTTTAACATGTTTCGTTAATTTCATTTTCTTTTGGCCGGATTGACAAAAAGTGATCATTTAAAATTATGTGACTTAAGGTAAATGCAGGTATTAATGACTCTCTTAAAAACTAATGATGAAATTTATTTTAAAATACAGTTAATTGAGTGCGGTTACGTAAATTATTTATGGGATTTATTTAATCTTCATAAACTTTGTCGATGAGAGACAGAAAAGACCAGGTCACGTTCAAAATCTGAAAAAGGATACAAATATTATAAAAATACTTAAATAAAATATTTTCGAAGTTGAATCCATTACTAATTTCATTGTTAATGAGTACAAGATATTATCACTATAACGTTTACTGTAAAATAATTCCATGGTGGCTCATGAATAAAAGTCCTTGATCGTACCCATGTCGTATCGTATGATCGTAACCGTAGGTATATTTAAATCAGAAAAGTCTCCGTGTTTTGTGTTTACTTTAAAATCACCTTTCTCCATTTCTTCCGTAGATGTCGTAAGAAGTTACTTACAAAATAGGTTGAAATAAGGTTTAGGCGACAGGGCAGTAACTTGCCACTATTACACCTCTGTTATCTAACTTTAAACTGGGAAATTAGCCAAAATAGACTATGAAACGTAAAATGTGGATTTGTCTACGCAGTAGGTAGTTTAACTGTTTAAAAGTATGCTTTGCTTATAATAGAAAATTTCATCATGAAGAAAGGATGGATGACAGAAGATTTACTAAATAAATTTATACGAAAAGTGTTTATGATAAAAATTGAGGCACTTAATTTCATAATGTATAATATAAGAATGTTTTATTGAAAGGACTGGTATCCTGATTTTTATTTTTTACGCTCTTAATATTATGCAGAGCAAAAGAAGGAAACAATAACAAAAACCAAATTTAATTATGTATTCCTTAAAAGGCTATGTCCCTTATTAAAAAAAAAGTTCCTACTTCAAAGAAGAAACTTTTGTGAATGGGTCGGCAAAAATAAAAGTAGAAAGTAGGGTGTAAACGGTTCAAAGTATTTTACAATTCCAATCAATAAGCAAAATTTTTCTTTTTTGTCAAGTAACACGGTAATTAAAATACAAGGGTAAGGATAGAATATGTAGGTATTATATCTTTGAAAATTTTACATTAAACAGAGCACACGAAACGTTACATAGTCAATACCACAAATATCTCACTTTTTGATGTTGTTTAAACATTGATTAAAGAGATGTTATAGTAGTGGCAGTTTTCTAATCTGTCGTCTAAAGCAAACCTTATCCTATATTCTTAGTCGCCTCTTACGGAATCCACGGAAGAAATGGATAGATTGTTATTTTAAACCTGATTGTTGCATTGATTGCGATTCGGATCGGACGTGTCTTTAAGATCATAAATAATTAAAATCATCTACTTGCAAAATTGCGACCTAGTTTTACGCTCACTGCCATTGTTTTCGTTTTCGTGTTAAGAGGGCGCACACATTTTTTACGAACGTAATTATCAGAT
>BHDV01037119.1:0-29418 GCA_005406045.1 Adoxophyes honmai
CTCAGGTTTCTTTCCGACCCTGTTTGCTACAGTAGGTACTATAACTTGGTAGACGATGTTGAATTTTGTGCTGCGTCAACAGCTGATGTGGACGGGCCTTTACAAAGTGATAATAATTATATTTGGACAATTTACACCACCCAAAATAAACAATTTAATTCCTTTGCTATGGGTACTAGACAACGGATAAACTTACTAATATGGATAAACATCCAAGACCCAAGAGCAAACAATCATTCGTATTCATCATACAATCATCTGACCCGAGTATCGAACTCGGGGACTTCACAGTCAAGTTTTCTAACCATTGATGCCGTTGGGCTATCAGGCCGTCAAACGCGACGTTGTTATTCTTATGTAGATCTACATTTAACAATAATATAAATGACGATAGTAACGGGGGTAGTAGTGGGCCGGTTCTAGTTTCATCGAGCTCGAGCAGTCGCGCAAACAGAGCGGTAGCGCGCAGTGAGCGTTTGGCAATAACCACCGTAGCTCACAGAATAGCCCGAAACGTGTCGAGCAAAACTCGATTTAAGAAGTGAGCTATCCTTATTACTTTCATGAGAAAGACGAGCAACAACTTACAATGTACTATTTTATAACGGACAGAGAGACTTCCCATCAATTAACCTTTATTAACTTAGATGCTGTCATATTATTCAATTCATCAGTCCTAAGTTTTTCTTCGTCGAACCAAACAGGTTCCCTCAGTTCTCGGTAAACAAGCCAACGGGGCTTCGGCGGAAATATGCCGCGATGACTGATAGCCTCTCCAGCCATTAAAGACTCACTAGATGTGAATATTTCAATGAATACATTACACTTAATCGTGCATTATTCACTAACGGGCAGTAAAGAGTTATCGTTGATCTCGATGTTCTATACTCTGGCGGTTTAGGTACATAACTAAGTGTAAACCAACTTCATGTCAGATTTGACAGGTTTTTTTTCACTACCCACATTTTATCGAATGTTTAAATAGTTTAGCAAAGGAACGGAACAATAGAAAAAATCTGTTGGTGCCTAAATTTTGGTATAGCAGAAACACTCGGAATTAGAACACTAACGTCCATCTAATCAATAAATATTGGGCAAGATTCCTTTGCTAAACTATTTGAGCATCCGATAAATGTGGGTAGTAAAAAAACTTTCCTAAGCTGTCAAATCTGACATGAAAATTGTTTGACTGAAATTAGGTTTCTAACCCGCCAGAGTATAGTGAGGAGCAAGCCTTGCCTGTCTTGGTTGTATAGTTATACATCGTTGTAACTCGTGACAGTAGCTCTTACTTTGCAAAGTAGTATAATTGTCGACGTGTAATATTGGGTCTTTATTTCAATTGGTGGTGTTGGAACTGGCAATTTTGAACTGGTGGTAATGTGGCATAGTAGTCGAGTGATCGTCCTTGACGATACTTTGTAGGCTACCTAATTTGAAGTTATCGAAGTTACGGAGTTTTTGGGCGAAAGTTCTAAGGTATTAAGTTTTAACGAATTGCTAATGAGAACACGTAAGTACAGACTAGAGTTAGTGAATATCGGCATTGTTTATGGTTTGAACTTTAAAGTATTTTACAAGTGTAATAGATCCCTTCGACGATAATTAACAGCTCTGGAATTCATTGCAGTATTTTTCATTATTTATTTTGACATAAAAATTACCTAAACAAATTTTCTTAACT
Organism: Adoxophyes honmai; assembly: GCA_005406045.1. Lineage (NCBI taxonomy): Eukaryota > Metazoa > Arthropoda > Insecta > Lepidoptera > Tortricidae > Adoxophyes > Adoxophyes honmai. The sequence goes on from BHDV01037119.1 coordinate 1,685, forward strand.
CAAATATGAGCCGTTTCTTCCTATTTCCCGGATATAGGACACTCGGCAATCAAATAGCTATTAGCAATTTGTAATTTATTATCGTATGCTGGTTATAGTGGGCCTTTTTCGATAATTTTGAGCTGCGATATTTTGGTATTTAAAAAGCTCTACATTTTTTTATTTGTAGCTTTTATAATCACTTGTAAATTTTGGGGGTTTGTTACAGCTTGTAGACTAAATTTTCTAAATGTTAAACTCGGTTACACGAGAGTTTTTTCATTATAAAAAAACTCAAGAATCTAGAACGGAATTTCAAAGTTTTCAAGACTGTTCTCCAACATATATCGCAACTTTGTAGGCCAGTGTAATTATATATTTACTGAAATAGCCGTTTTGTTGCACTGGCCACTTACGGCCGGCAATTGGCACGTAATAGCACAGACTTTTAAGACGAAACTACCAGGATTTGCGGAAGCCATTGCAACTATGTCTTCTTCGCCAATTAAGACTTCGGCATAAAACTGGTCCAGTGCTTGTCGGTGTTTGAGGGGTTCCGTACAGAAGACTTTCTTATGTAATGATACTTTTTTTTTAGTTTAATATTCATCATTTTCAGATTTCCGTACCGAAAGGGTGAAAATGGGACTCTATTACTAAGACTTCGTTGTCCAATACTGTTTTAAACTTTCGTGATTCTCACACATATTTATGTTTACGCGGGACTTAATCACGGTATTTTTTAATTACCTCTCGACGTTGACGTCTCGACTTCGTTGTCCGTCCGTCTGTCACCAGGCTGTATCTCGCGAATCGTGCTTGAATGTTAAAATTTTCGCAGATTATGTTATTTCTATTGCCTCTATAACAAAAAATACTAAAAATAAAGTAAAATTATTATTTACCCCTTGCTCTCGTATTTACAATGATTATTTTTTTGGTGTTTTTGGGTCAATATAAATAACGATAACAGGTAGACACTTGAAATATTCACAGAATATTTAGTTGTGCAGAATAACGAGCAGAATATAATTTTAAACAAAAAAAAACCGACTTCAAATTTGGGCTATACTGAAAGCATTTGTCTAATAATGAGGGTGACCTTCCATCACCAGCAGGCCTCACTAATTACTGAAATTATATTTTCCAGTCTGCAGGTGCATTCAGTATTGAAAGAATTATCCTTTAACTCCTAAGCATTAAGGAGTTGACCTTCCATCATCAGCTCAGTCATATTTTTTTTACTGCCAGACGTAAATACTGGTGTAGCTTTGAAAAATGTACTAAAAACATTACCTGTGCCAATAAAATTTGAGGGTTGCCCTCGATTTCCCTCATATTCCATCACCAGATCAAGATATGCTGGCAATGGGACCACCTGGAAACTATACCCTTTCAAACAAAAAAAAAATTTTCCAAATCGGTCCAGGCGTCTTCGAGTAATCAGCGAACACACATAAAAAAAAATAATAAAAAAAATAATAATGATAAAAAAATATCCCGACGAATTGAGAACCTCCTCCTTTTTTTGAAGTCGGTTAAAAATCGTAAATCGGAATCAACAATAATGGCATAAGTACCGAATAATCTATCTATGAATACTCTTTGAACATGCAATTACCATGAGACTGACTCGTAATGAAAAATACATCCCATCAAAAAAAATACTAGTCAAAAAAACCAACGTGTTAAATCGAGTTTAGCTCGACATTTTTCGGGCTTGGTCTGTAGTCTAGTCTAGAAATCGCAGCGCTCTCGATGTCGTCGTAATGTCTAGCTGAACTCGTTTTAAGGCGTGATTTATCCATATTTTTTATGAATGAGTCTCTGTTGGTAATTGTCATACTCTGACAGACAAACGAGTCTCAGTGCTTGAGTCCCCTGCAACCCTGAGTTACGGAACCCTAAAAAGGCGTGTCGTCCGCAGCCACCTCGACGGAGAGAAGTATTTGCATATGTACACGTAAGACATTACCAGATAATCTGAGAGGCGCATCTTCAGATCACGTCACCCTCATTACACACGTGACTTCCTGTAGGTTTGGCACAGTGAGGTGCAGCGGAGACGACAGACTTATTGTGCGATCGAGTCTGCGGCGCACAAAAGGTCTGCGTGGATTGTATGCGCCGGACTTTTTGCGCGTCGTGTGCGTTACTGCATATAATTCCATATTCTTTTTTCACAGACTAAAAAGTCCGTCGCGGATAGTCTGTCGTCTGCGCAGGGCCTAATGCAATACAGGTAGAGAACTAGAGAAGTCAATCCCCATACAAAGTTCGTTTGAGCTCACTAAGAATAAGAAACGTCTCACTAACGAGATATCTCGGAACAGTTGGGACCAGAACGTCTAGTGTAATGAAAACGATTATGCAGTCGTTAACGAATTCGTTTGCGAGTTATCGCGGAATTGTATAGAGACGTGTCGACCGTGGCAGTTGTGGAAACGTTCCGCTGGCGGCGCTGTCTCGGTTTCCATACAAGTTTGCGATAACTCGCAAACGAATTCGTTAACGACTGCACCATCGATTTGAACACACTAGACGCTCTGTCCGAGCGTGGTTGCCGTCCGCTTGAGACGCGCGTTTGTGAACGATTCTGCCTTTTCAAGAGTGACTACAGGCACTATGTAATTGTCACAAGTATTTTCAATGATATGTTTTGCAAGTGTGTTTTGTCAGCTTGCTGTAAAAAAAATCATAATAATTGGAATTAATATAATACCTAATAATCATGCGTTTCGCCAATGTCGAAATCGCCTAATAATACATAGCGTCGGGGATAGTGCAATACTGCGTAACTAGCACTAGTAAATACTGCGTATCTACACAACTCTCATACGGCAAATCAGCGTAACTGACATTGGTTAATACCGCGTATCTAACAAGTGTAACCAAATTGAGATTTCCCGCCAGCGAAAGTATTGGAACAAGTATATTATAGTAGGCGGGAAATCTCAATTTGGCTACATTTGTTAGATACGCGGTATTAACCAATGCCAGTTACGCTGATTTGCCGTATGAGAGTTGTGTAGATACGCTGTATTTACTAGTGCTAGTTACGCAGTATTGCACTATCCCCGACGATAGGGTGCTTACGTAGAAAGTATATAAATTACCGTTATTAAATGGGCACCTGCTGAAATTAAAAACTAAGTTTACTATTTAAGTAAGTAAGAACGAACCTAAATAATTAGTTGTCAGTGCAGGTTTTAACTTCTTCCCTACCATGTCCGATAAATTAATTCACCTACACCGACAGTAAATTCAATTGATAAAAATGAAATGTTCTTCGAATCGTAAATGTCCGATTATATGTAAACAGTCAACACACAGACATACAACATAAATAAGGTACCAAGCTTCACCATTCACTACGGTAAAATGGGATGAGTAGAAACGAGAAAAAGGTGAGGCGATTTATACTATTGAATTATACTATTACAAATAGAAGCTGCAGTGATATTTATGCTATAACCAAAAATTGTCGGTAATCCTGCCTTAGTATCAAAATTTTATTTAATTTAGGTACTCTGAGCTTTTCTTAAATGTAATGGAACTATCTAAAATCATGAAACACAAAATTATAAACGACCAGAACATTACTATCACTACATAGTTAAAAAAAAGTCTCTTTTTACTGATTTTTCCCGTATGCTTAGATTTTTAAAACTATGAAAAAATTTTTGATGCTGTTTTCTTTCAACAGATATAATGGTTTAAGAGATATATTAAGGTTTCTAATCTTCTGATCTCTTCTACTTCAACACATTTTCACCCACCGTTGGCAGTATAAGCCTCTACTGACTGTCTCGGTCGACTGATGTCATCGGAGGTTTCTAAGGTGATATTTAAATTAAGTAGAATTGCACTTGTGCAAAGGGACGGGCCGCTAGTCTTTTTTATAAAATGAAGTATTTATGTATAAAAAAGTTTAAACTTATCGACGTTTGATAGTTAGGTCCCTTCTCACCCCGTGCCACTTACTTGAGAAATTCTTTCCTCAGAAATTGTAGAAATCAGGTTCTTCCAGCAATTGATTTACGGGTCGAATCCACCGTACAATGTTAGGAACCGGTAAAGCGAGTATAAATAGAAATAAATACTAAAACCGTAGAGAACATGATTAACAAACGAGCCAATAGTATTATAACATCGATTGGGATTCTATAATGGCAAAGTTTATGCGACTCCGTGTCTCCGTGCCATGTTTATGGCCTAGGAATTCTGTGAAATATGGACTTGTATGGAACGGCGCAGAATTTGCTAATGGTTAAGGTAATGAGATTTATTGTATTCAATTTGCATTTGTTTCGTTGCACGTTGGAAAGGTTAGGCGGTGACCCCGGGAGATGAGGGCTTTATTTGCCGCGAAAACGGCAGATTTATGGACTTTGGATTTAAACGGGTCTCTTATTACTTTGGTGTTTTCAATGATAGATAGATGCTCACATACATCACACCTGTGTTCCCTAATAGGGTAGGTAGAGCGCAAGGAACGTGTGAAAACAAAACCATGACTCGTTCACGCTTTGAACTTCCAAAAGTACCTGTTGGAAGCGACCTGAATCCTGCGTTTTCCAGCGACCTATATAAGGTCTGCCCATCTTGTAGGTGGACGTTTTGATAATTCTAACCAGGCCTTTTCCCCTCAATTTTCGCGGTCACAATAAGGAATTCCAAATGTAACATCCCTACTACTACTAACTAAACTACGACTACTATCTAAACCTATTTCTTTAGTTGCTTATGATATCTACGGAGCGAGCGGGCGTGTGGTGCCGGGTTAGAATAGCACCTCCCCCTTTCTTCCCGTGGGTGTCGTAAGAGTCGACTCTGGGAAAGGGTTAGTGTATTGTGGGCGATGGGCTAGCAACCTGTCACTGCAATATCACGTTTGACCATCTGGTTACCCTGAAATTGCTAAACGTGGCACTGGATTTTCGAATTCACGTGCTCTGCCTACCCCTCTTGGGAATACAGGCGTGAGTATATGTATCTACGGAGCGAATGAAGAGGTGGTATTTTGAACCCGACGCAGGTTAGTGATTGCAAATCAATGAATGTGAGGAAGTGCTTAGAATTTGCGATTTATAAACAGAGTTGTAGAGTCGTAGTTCTTGAGAAAGGCGAGATTGCATTTAATTATGTCATCTAATAATTACCAGTCTACTTACTTCATAATTAAATGGCAATAAGGTAAATATCCGGGATCATATTGCATATTGCATTTGCACTTCAATTATTAGCTAAGTTTGTTTATACATCTCTGCCAAACCATTGTAGCTATTTTTCGAGATGAATTCCTTGCAGTTATTAAACTGAATTTATTTTGTATGGTCATAAGTATCTCAAAATCAGCTCTAATGTTAACTAGAATTTTGCTAGCAAGTTATTTTTTCTTGGAAAATATCAAAGTCACACTTAGGGAATATTTGCTATCGAAAAATGAAATTATTAATTAAAGTACCTACATAATATATTTTTTAAATCAACTCAATGTATGGCGATGAACATTAGTACAGCGTCGAACATTGGGCCGTTTGCCTTAAATAGCTTTCCGTAATTGAACCGGGCTGCAAAACGTTTATATATGATGTTTTAAAGCAGGTATAGCTTTATCCAAAATGGGGTTGCTTTTTCCATTATTTATGCATACGAGGCAGCCCCTTGTCACGGTCACTGCTATGATACAGATATATAATCATAGATATAGTCCCATAATGGGATTGTACAAAAAAGGAAAAAAATCTGCTTCAAAACAGAGTTTGCAAATCGTGTTCTGTGAGCTGGTCCCGTGGTGCTCAATAGTAGGCACAACAACTAATTACCCCAGTCCAATGTCTAGGTTTGATATCAAACATCAATTCAACATTGGGTCCTAGAACTAGTATCATCTACGGAGTTTAAAGTAACATTTAAAACTAACAACTCAGTATCAGTTTCATAATGACATTAAAGGAAAATTCTTATTACGAGTTTTATTACGCATAGAAGAGTAGAGAAATGCCGACTTATACTTACTGATGTAAATTGGTGGTTGGATTGGGTATACAAGTACGCATACGCGCATTACCTTCAAGCTGACCCTATTATTTAGCGCACTAATAAAACGCACCGTTTAATACACGCATAATTCCACTGCACCTGTAACGCTAACCACTAACCCCGTGACATGCGCACGCGGCGCTCGCGGCGACGCGAAAGGCAACCGATCGTCAGCTATCGCCGATGGCAGGTTAATCGTTGTCGTAATTACCCGATTGTCGTTTGACGATAAGACTCCTTTGTTCGACCGGTAAGAGAGCGCAATGTGAAGGAATAAGTTAATAGTCTAATAAGGTTAGGAAATCACCTCGGAATGCGAGATACCCAGCTGGAAGTTTTGTAAATATTTGCATATTGAGACCCTAAAAGTTGTCTCAAAACCTACATATTCTAGGGTGTGAGCGACTATTAAATTTCAAGGTCAAAAGTCACAAAAATCGGTTTTTTGTGCTTCTTTTGTAAATATCTCATTTCCTATGGGTTTTTGCTCTTTGTGTTCCTTATCGATATTGTAGAATACAAAATTCTCTACAAGTTTTGTATTTTATTTTTTTTATACGGTGAACCGATTTCGAGATAGAGGGCGGAGAGCGCGCGGTCATAACATCACTTTAGGTCGACCGGTCTCCGATCGGAAACGCGCCATTATATACTTGATAAACTATCGATAGATCAATTATTATAAATATTTGATTAATTAAATCAATGTGGCTTTGGGTTGGCTGCTGACTGTCTTCGTTTTTTGGCGTAAATTAGAAGATGTGTCCCTCTACGCTGGATTTTTGCAATTTTTTTTTATGTACCAGACCAGCTGGTTTTCGATTTTTGACGTAAAATGAGGTGACCCACTAAGTTGAATATTTTTTGTAAAGGAGGTATGTCGATTTCAACAGTAGTTTGGTTGGGCTCTAGTGCTTTCTAATCAGGGTCACCAGGTACTCCAGATCTTCAATTATCCCAGTTTTTATACGTTTCCCTTTATGTAGTCATTAATCCCTAATTCTGTAACAAATTTCAGCTTTGTGAGTTTATGGGAAGTAGGTACTAGTTCTATTTTGATGATCATGAGTGAGTGAGTGAGTGTCGAAAATGCGAAACTTTGCTTTCGTTTAACTTCGGAACTAAATGACCTGCTGACTTGAAATTTTGGATTTTAAGTATGTAATTATAGCTTACTAGATGACAAAAATTTCAGCGTTCTGGTCTTATCCAGAAGTGCTCAAATAGGTGCCTGAAAACGCGACAAAATGGATCCAGTAAAGGATGGTACGGCAGTGCTTGCTTCGCGCTCGACTTGGTGGGGGCACGGCCGTGCCCCCGACCATCAACTTCTGCAGCATTTTGAAGTTTTACAATATCTGTGTCGTTTTGGCCATCGAAGTACCCAAGGCCTTAAGTGATGCTGTGACCGCGCGCTCTCCGACCTATATCTCGAAAACGGTTCACCGTATAAAAAACATTTGGAAGCAAAATTTGTATAGAATTTTGTATTCTACAATATTGATACGAAACACAAATAGCAAAAACCCATAGGAAATGAGATATTTACAAAAGAAGCACAAAAAACCGATTTTTGTGACTTTTGACCTTGAAATTTAATAGTCGCTCACACCCTAGAATATGTAGGTTTTGAGACAACTTTTAGGGCCTCAATATGCAAGTATTTACAGAACTTCCAGCCGGGTATCTCGAAATTCCGAGATTCTTACCTTAATTAACCTTAATTTATTAGGCTATAAACTCAACGCCGTATTGGGAAAATAGAGTGGCACTAAATTCTTTCCGCAGTGACAGCAACACCAGAAGAATAAAATCGAGTTGTAATTTTTATGGACTGTTTACATTATCGCTCTAAGAATTTGAACTTCTGCGGAAAACGTCAGCGGTATTGTAAAAACATCAGCAATTTAACATTGAATGCATGTTTCATTTCAATCAATTTCATCATAATGACGGATCATTAGGAGGTCCTTATAAGGAATAATAGTTATTTAGATTCAACGAATCCTTAATGATTAGTACTGTGATCCATTGCGCAGGTCTCCGGCGCAGCACAAATGATAATTTATAGCAACTATTCTGCATAATGTTGCCCATAGAATACCTAGTTGCTCATTTCAATAATTATAAAATGTGGTTTCTACCTCGTTATCCTAGTTGGCTGCAAATTATATGGCATACTGGCGTTGATCAGTAGTTTCTCGTTTTGTATTGATTAAATTCTACGTAGAATTGAATAGTTGGGCAAGAATTTTGCTTTCCTGCGTCGATTTGATAAATATCGATGATTATGGTAATGGTATGTAATTGTCCTGATACTGTAATTTTCGAAAGGTAGCGACGGCTAATCCCTAGTCAACCCCAAACCGACACAGTTTTTTCCTTCTCTATCTTTCTATAAACAAAAAGTCTTACAGATAAGAGTTTAGTTGTAAAGTTTATCCACCAAAAGATCACCATAATGAAAGGCTATGGGAAACAAACGTTAATACTGCAGTTCCACCACTTCGTTTGCATAAACACAGTTCTAACTACAAACTTGCATGTGAATGTGAAGTCTATTTTCAGACATCACCGCGGGGCGCAGCACAATAGCACACGTTGCTATCGATAGATAGCAACAAACAAACCACGACCGACCACTCGCAATTACACTGAATGATTCGTCGAAGTCTCCGCTCACAATCGCACCGAGGCCGCGTAATAATTGGTTTATGTCTTAACTTATTATCTCCAGTCATCTATATTTAGTAAATAGGCTACTTTGGACCATTACAGACCTGAGGCCACATTCTTTGGGCGTGCTTCTTGTTAAAAAACTGAGGAGCACAGACTTATATCAAAATAGAAACCGCGAGTTCCTGCATTTGTATGTACAAGCGTGCCATTTTTTTCTAGCTACTGTAACGTCACTTGAGCGCTTTAGTGATGGGAATTGACAGTCCGAGTGAAATCGATTCAAAGGTGACGCCGCCTTATTCAAGTTGTCCTGTCTCTAGGCAGTCCCTCGGGGATAAGTTCGCCTTTGTACGTAAGTTACACTGTTGTTCTGTTATGATATTCTATGTAATTGTTTTATGTGCAATAAAGAGTCATACAATACAATACAATACAATTAAACCTAATTTAAGTGGTACAAAACTAAATGCAATTACGTCAAAGAAAGATCATTGATCTCCCTTTTGGCACGCGATGTACATGTACATTATACTTGAGTCATCTATTACGATATAAGTCTGTGTTATGGAGCATGTTTACGGTGTTATTAGTGTCGTTATATAGATATCATTATCGGTCATTACATCGACGTTTGAGGCGGCATGAGCATTGGTAGCGATTGAGTTGCCAAAGGTGGATATAAGAATGCTATCATGACATGGCGCGGCGAAGGAGGCTCTGTCGTTCTGAGAAAATTGTTGATATTGACAGGGCAACACATTGAGCGCTGATACAAATTGTTAAATTTGTGATTTAATGTCACTAACAGATTACACTGTTTATTTTTTTGTATTTATTAATAAAAACAAAATTGCGATCTCTTCATTTGTGTAACAAAAATTACCTATACAAAATGTATGGGTAATAGTCGTTACACAAATGAATCAATTAACTTTTGTTATTATTAAAGCCCTAAAATGTGTACAATTTTTTTGAAAACAACTCCCATGTTTTACGGTCCGATATGGCAATGTCATGTAATGCCTGTAGTATCTTATACACTAGACGTAATTTTACCGTCCAACATTTTACATTTCCTCATTCCGGACAGTTTTTTTTCCAGTCCGAGATATCAGCTCTGAAGTCCACCGACACAATGAAAGTTGAACTTTTACAGTTTCTGACGTTTGTCGTAAAAGTTCTACTATTCGACGGTAGGTGGCGCCAGGTGTCGCTACAGTAGTATACACTTAAAGTTATCTTTCCAAAAAACCAACAGAGATTAAATAAGCAACCACATCAATGTTCTGCTAATAATTGAAAATAAACCTAAGAAAACTTTAAAACTTTTGGTTTTACAACCATGTCTAAATCAAAAAACGTTTCAAAATTGGCGCAAACAAATGTCGACATCCAAACAACCGTTGTCCAACGAAGCCTAAAGGTAAAAAAAGTTAAAGAACCCTAAACCTGCGCACGGGCACGTCGTAAAACAATTTAGCCGCTACCTAGAACGTCATTATCTGAGTTCATAAATCTTGCCAGTGGCATTAGGGATGGCAATTTTTCTTGGAATAATCGATATTTGATTTGAATGCAATGTGAATAACGTTTTAATTTATTGCTACTTCAAAGACAGTGAATAGATTCTGTGTATAGAAACTATAGATAAAGTCTAAAAACGATTTTGTGTATGAAACTATCACGAGACTCACTAATGGCTAATGGTTAAGTAAAACGGATACATACCTACATACATCGTACTTGTATTTTCAAATGGAGTAGGAAAAAGAAACGAAATGCAACAACAACACTAATTTCAAGTTTGAGACAGCTTTTAGCATAATTTAAAACAGAAAAAAGAGGTATAATGTAGAGATGCACTGCACAGATGTAAGAGTAATCATAGTGACAGGTCAATAGCCTATCACCTAAAGCATACCAAAACCTATTTCCTTAGTCGTCTTTTACAACATTCACAGTAAAAATCAAATAACCTTGATCAATTGAAACTTCGAAGTTACACTAACAATAAAAATATGTAATGCCATTTTCGCGGTTGACAAGACCGAGTACAAGAAGCTGACGGCCAACCTTCAGGACTGAAGAGGCACTTGAAGAAGAAGAAGAATGCCATTTTGAATATCAATTTGTCGTGAATCTCATTTCAGATCGATACAAAATATCGATTCTTTACCAATCGATTGACCAATCTTTTCTGCCACCCCTGCGCCAAATCGGTCTCATTTCACACCAAATAAGTTACAGGAGCTGCGCAGTCGCCAATTACGCATGGTAATGTTCGCGCATCCGCCGGTAATGGCGGCGGAATAGGAGCCGCGTAATATATTGCTGAATTATGAAGGTAGTTTTAAAGCGGGATTAGGGACGAGTTTTATTGATGTTTTGTCCGGCGACGATGAAAAATGGCACGAGAATAAATAAGTTCATGATGTAACTTTTAACATGGAACTAATCGTATCGTATGTCGTAAGAAGCGACTAGGTTTAGGTATTACATAGACTTCAGACTAGCAACCTGTCACTGTACCTTAAGCCAAAAGTCATGCTAAAATTAACCCAAAACGCAAAATACTTAGTATTTTGTGTAGTGTTTCCTGTGCTCTGATTTTTTTGTCGTGATTAGTTGAACAAATTTTTTAGAGGTTACTTTAACAACCTACATAATATGTATAATTATGTATTTTATTATGTGTGCTCTGCCCACCATATTTGGGAATACATGCGTGATATACGTATGTATGTATGTAATAAAAATAACCCGTTCAGATCAGTAGGCACCTGACTAACCTCACGAGCTCACCACACATTAAAATCCTAAGTAATATCGGCTCCCGGTCCTGTAAAACCTACAATTGCGTAAAAAACACGATACATTTTAATATTGCCTCGTAATTAGATACGTGCAGTTGGCAACCCCACATTAAATTGTATGCGCGCCTTGCAACTAGTGCTGTGCCGGTTCGTTCAAAATTAAATCCGTCGGTTGTGGATGCGGATAAAATACCAAAGATACGGAATGTGGTTGTGATTCAATAAAACATTTTTTTTATACATACATACATGCACGCTTATGTCCCCAAAAGGGGCAGGCAGAGACACAAAACGTGACATAGACAAAACTACGATCACGACCATTTCACGCTTCGCAACCGCTTCTAGCTTAATATTAGGTTTGAAAACAGATGGAAGAGGCGGTATCATAGTGACAGGTTGTTAGCCTGACGCCTAAAGCTTACCTAAACCTATTTCCTTAGTTGCCCCTCACGACATCCACGGAAGAATCGGAGAGGTGCCATTCTAGACCCGACACCACGCGGGCAAATTTTTATGCGACAATGAAATATCTGAGTCATTTAACATCAAGCTAGTTTAAACTAATAAGTGTCTTTCAATGTATGTTTGTGTATGTGATAGTCTGTTTCAGTCTTTTCTCAGTTCTTCCGGATTTGCATAAGTGCGTTGTCCATATTTGAAATGTGCATCTGCTTAAATTTGTTCTTTTACTTTTGTAGCGATAAGGTCACTTGTTGTCGCCGTGCCTTTTTACTTCTGTGATTCAAATTGTATTATTTTATTGTTGTTCAATAAGGAATATTTTATACTGTGTTGTATACAACTCTGCAATCTAATGAACTCGTGTTTACGTACATTTTAATGTTAATTTTGATCAAATACATCTAAATCAAAAACCACCACCGTCATTAACAATTATTTCAACATTAAGTACCTACCTGTTTTATTTAGTCAATCAACTATTTCGCCCATTTTTTATTCACACGATTCCAAACAATTATTGATGCAAGTGAATCCAAGAAGTATTAAACTAGTTAAGTAACATTAATAACCTTTTAATTTAATTAACTTTTAACGTTTAACATTTTTTGGTAATCTATCAGACGGACTAAATTGTTTTTTTTTTTTATCTTTTACCCAATTCTCCATCTCCACACAAGCAGTTTTCCGCCGTCACTAGCGGGTACGTCATTGTCAATTCGCTAATGGCATGGCTACCGGCCTATAACTTGGAAAGATTTTTTGCAGTGGGGGTACGCACATAGCTTTTTCTGGGTAAAAGCGATACGCGAAATTACCCCCACTACAAAAAATCTTTCCAATTTTTATGTAGATTCGGATACGGATACTAACGGATATTCCTCGCATCACTAACAGCAACAAATTGATAAGGCTCATGCATAAAGATGCGCAGGAGTGGACGGGACGGAACTTTCTTTGTCATGCGTGGACTGCCCGAGGTGGCAACGTAAACGTTCCGATACCACATCTTGATGCTTTAGCGGAAGTGTCATTATCAAATAATTAAAGCGGAAACCGAATATGTGTGGAAGATAAGATTTGGTTTTCGAATACCTGCGTGAGTGGCGTGACGTTTGGAAGTTAAGCGAAACGGTTGGTTTTTTTTTTTTATCGCAGTTTAAATGAGTCGAAAGTTTTATTTAGATTAGGTCTCGGTGTTACAAAGTCTGAGTAATTAATTAATTAAGGAAACTGATATGGTATTGGATAACATGCGTGTTTGGGTGTATGGGTATCAAGTAAAGCATCTACGATGCAAGACTTTTTTAAACTTATAGTGAAATAAAATGTCAGTCACGTCTTTATATTGAGATTAGCTTGACATGTTTCGCCATAGTTCGCCATAGCAGCTGCAGTTAGACGCATATTACGCCGATGGGTCAAAGGTTGGCCTGAAACATGTCAATTTCGATATAAAGGTAACATTTATGTTTTGCTAAGTCCGATGCCACACAGCAATAATTCTAGAATAAGGGAAAAGACTTTGTGATACCATCACCAACATGTACTTTGATAGATTACTTTACGCCATTCTTCTTTTGATGTAGGTTGATAATTTCCTACATGTAATATTTAACGACGCACGCGCAAGGCGTCGCAAGACAGTCCAAGCTAACGCATGAAGAATATCAAAATTATCTACCGGTTAGCAACAGCACCTAAACCTTTACTACCACACAATACGTGTCATTTTTCTCTGGCTTGAACCTCCTTACTGTGTCCTTAAGTCTTTTTGGTTTGTCACGAACCCTGCCTAGCGACAGTAGCTTCCTGCCGTCAGGAGCCTTAATGACAGACATACATAATCAATTAATGAATTGCAACTTAGTTAAAGATCAGACGAATCAATATGCAAAGGGTTCCCGCGATCGGTGGGCCGTGTGATGCATTACAATGCGTAGGATGATTTAAAGAAGCTTTAGGTTAGTTAATGTAATGCAATGCTAATCTTAGGCTATTAATGAAGTAGCTCATCCTATGCTCTAAAATTAGAATTCCAGAAGTTTTTTACTCTAAAGTAAAGTAAAGTAAATTTATTTGCTAAAATCATGGCACATAAGTTGTTAATTTTTACAATAATGTTGATCAACACGATTTGCCATTACAGTGGCATGCAAAAGTTAAAAATGCGATGAATTCTAAGTCACGATAAATAACCATCAAGAAACTACTCTAGTATAATGGTTTTCCTTACACATAAATAAATAAATAAACCGCACTGTACACTGTACGTCATATACCGTAACTTACCTTTCATTTACTTAGTCAATGGTAAGGGACCCTTAGTGTGGGAGTCCGACTCGCACTTAGCCGATTTTTTTCAATAACTTTAAGTTGCAATTCAATATTCCTTTAATACACTTAATATTTACAGCTTCTGTAACTGCTTATTTGTACCCCAGTGGATTATTACCAGAGAGGTCTCTTACATTCTGTACTTGTATTTTGTAACAAATACTTTCAGTCAAGTTTCTTGCGGCGCATTCTTCTTGGCAATGATAGTCTTTCTGAAGCGCTGGTAGACTCGAAAAAGACGCATAAAAACGCTCTTATAGCCTATTTACATAAAGAAAAGATAAAAGCACACCTTTACTGTAAGGTCCAGAGCCCAGCCAAGTTTGCCAGCAGAAAACACTAAACCGTTACAAGTAATAATCGCACCTACCGCAAATTTACCGATTCGATGCGGTACCTAGGAATTAATTCTTAACAATAAATAAGGAAGAAATTATCGCCTTTAGACGTGCAGTGTTCTTGGCTATAATTGCATGGTAAGGTTTTCTCTAGAAAACGGCGGGTTCTTGGAAACTTGTGCGTGAGAATGGATAGGGATAAACACTAAGCAGCTACCTGCCGTGGAATTTGAAAGCTCTAACTATCGATGAGGAAGCTACAAAAGCCGTTAACATGGGTATGTTGAAGTTTAGTTACAAACTGTTTTTTTAAATACACTTTTGTTGTTTTTTAAATACATAGGTACATTATACCTGTATTCCCAAACGGACAAAAACTTTTGGCATGATTTTTAGTTGATAAGTTATATGAAAAAGGTACAATAGTGCTAGGTCGCTGGCTTATAGGTATAGCATGAAGCATACATTAACCTATTTTCTCAGTTGCCTCTTGCAGTATCTACGGAAGAAATGGAGATGTAAACCAGGATTTTTTTTGCAAATAGTCTCCATTATGTTTAGGTACGATATTATGAATGAAGGTCTGAATAACCGAATTCTTCAATAACTTTTTCGTTTTATTTGTTATAGTCAGGAATAAATTTTGATGAATGAAACAAAACAGACGCGGAAGCCGCAGAAATCCCTAATATAAGTTAAAAATAATGTTTACTCGATCAACTTTTGCACTACGAAAACGTTCAAACAACTTTCAATTATTTAGCAAAAGGTTATCAAAACATGACTTTTGCTTTTGCCCAACAAGTCAAGGGAAATGTCAAGAAACGACCCACCCAGTGAACATAAGTTTCGAACAAACTTGGCTTAAACCGATTATGGCCCACACACAGATTGGCGTAAACCAAAACGTCAATTATTCTGCAAAATGCAGCGGCGCTTAATCCCTTTTGAGCTAGACTTAGAACAGGTCACAGAGCAACGAGGTTGCATGTATTTTGTTAGATGTAATCGGGACCTATCTGTGAATCTACACCTACTACGTATTGTAAGAACTGTGTCAATGCGCATTGAAAGAGAAATGAGAGCTTTCTGTTGAAGAAACTCGGTAATACAAGGTCTTTAGCTGACTTTATTTCTTGCTGTTTCTGTTTGAGTATTACTTAATCTAAAGTAATAATTGTCATAGCACTTACCTATTAAAGAAACCCATTCAACACTTTAAGGAGTTAAAAATATGCAAGATATGAAATTAAGAACCTGGAAAAAAGTGCGTGCGCGTTGCTCCCGATGAAGTGTCACGAATTCACCCGTACATGTCAATCTAATCTCGATATAAGAACGTGAGTGTACACGCTTTGTTTCACTACGTGACAGTTTCCCAGCCTGTCGCCTAAACCACACCTAAACCTGTTTTGTTTGTCGTATCTTATGATATCAACATCCACGGAAAAATAGAGACTTGCAATTCTAAGACAAACGCCAATCGAAAAAAAAACTTAAACGTTAAAATTCTAAACTTAGAAAAAACGGAGACGTAATTAATTACAAACAGATAAGTCTTTGTCATTGTGAGCCGGTAAACGATTAAAGAAAATTGACAGTCTTTTTGTACTTATACCCTGTCTCTATTATACACCTGTCACAGGCATAGTTTATAATTCCTGTCGAAGAGAACCAGCTACCGCGGCAATAACACCTTCCCGGGATCAGTAAAGTGACTTCCCTTTACTTATTCTTATTAGTATACTGCGTGGACACATCGCGTGTTTATACAGTTAGCACTACATTGCGGCATTGGATATAAATCATCAAACACAAAACGAAAAGGTACGGAAGTCAATCAAGTGCGCTCGAGCAACGTCTCACAGACACGATATGTCGGAACAGTTGAGACCAGTCCGAGAGCTATAATGTCCGTTTGAGACGCGTAAAAATTAACGATTCTGCTCTAAATTGCAAAGAAGTTATATGCTGATAATGATAAGTGATAACTAAACGTGCCTACGAATAGTTTTAAAAGTAAAAAACTCTTGTTTGTACAAAAGAAAATAAAAAGGGTACAGACAGGTTAGTATAAAGGCGGACTTATCCCAAAAGGGATCTCTACCAGCCAACCTTTGAGCAGTAGAGAAGAGCAGCAATTTAGGTAATAACAAATAGAAATTTTCACTATTTTTTCACTATTATCTATTATATTATTATATTTTTTATTATTATTTTCACTAGTTTTATGTGTGTACCTACGCTATATCTAATTGACATCCGAGCGTGGGTATGAAAAGTGATGTACATGTCGAAGGCGGATTTTTAAAATCCGCCGTTTTACATTGCGCCTAGTCGTTTTACAAAACAGCGCCGTTTTGTAATGCGGCGGCTCAACGTTTAGCCGGATTGAATGCGGCTGAAGAAAAAATCGCCGGAATGAATTCGGCGCTAAACGTTATTCATTACGGCTAGGCATAATGTAATACGGCGAGAGATTAGCCGCCACTTTGTCGTTTTTAGTTCAGATTTTTAACACTCGTGGCGCTGCCTAACAAAAACAGTAGAGGATTTAGAGGTTATAATAGGTTATATTAGGTTTGATTACATTAGATTAGGTTAGGTTAGGTTAGTTTATTTAATTTATATTTATTTTATTTAGCATTCTTTATTTTGTAAGTATTTAGTACAATGCGGCTAAACGTGGGCCGCCAGATTGAAGAACGTATCGCAATAACAATCCGGCTGAACGTTGAGTCGCCGCATTACAAAACGGCGCTGTTTTGCAAAACGCCTAGCCGTTATGTAAAACGGCGGTTTATACAATCCGCCTGCGACATACATACACTTCATTGACTTCTGTATCTGTTTGTTTTACGTTAATATCTATAAGTAACCCATGAGAGACAGCAATGTAACGCAATCATTCACATATTCTCAACAACTACGTCTTGCGTCGATGGAAATGTTACAGTTTGCTGGGCGTAGTAAATTTAAATATTATACAACAGAGTTATTCAAAGTTATTGAAGGACGGCTTAACGCCTAGCTTGTCGAGTCGCAGCTTCCATCATTGTGAGTTATAATTATCTTACAAGGACATACTATAGCACGATGGTTGTACTTACTCATATGGTGAACTAATTTAAATGGAGATCGGAGAGATTATTTAAACGGGATAATTTGATAATGTTAAAATGAGATAATTTTGAAAAATGACGAAGATAGGTACGAGTAAGGTACATATTAAATAATTACTACCGCATGTCGCTATCTGTCAAAACTTACTAAAGATAGGAAGATGATATAATATCCTGTCATATTCTTATATTTTGTAAACCAAAGTGTCGACAAATTGAATATACCTAGTAAAGCTGCAAAGGCCGATATACAGAGTATAACTTACACCTGTGATAAGTTAATTTCATTAACTATTTTCATATGTAAAAGGGTCAATATCAGATTTCGTCCCGCAATTTCTAATTTCTTTGGCGCAATTTTTTTCTTCAATATAAGCAATAAATGAAATGACATACCTTGTAAACGACTGAATTTCAGCACAATAACATAGTTACATAAGAAATTCAGTCGTTTACAAGGTGTGTCATTCGGACGAAATCTGATATTGACCCAAAATTGATTCACTCGCGAGTATAGATTTTATTTTCGTTTCTTTTAAGAATAGAAGTTCAACATCTAAAATTTAAAATTTTCTCTGGAATTCAAAGGCAAAACTGAGAATTGCTAATGCAATAACACTATAATGTTTTCAAAACAAACGGCATCATCATTTGCGATGTTGCTGTAATTCGGTTTACTTGCAAATACAGTAGAACCCGCTTAAGACGATTTCTCAGGGACCCTAACAAAAACGCGTCTTAAGCGAGAAAGCGTATTATGCGGGAAAGGGAAAAAAAACATACTAGGTACATGATTTAATTTTGGTATATATACTCCTCATGTCAAGCCAACGATGGGAGCTGTTCCTGTCAATAGAGAAGGCATAAGCGCGGAGGCAAAAAAGCCAAGATGGCAGCCTCCGCCTAGGTCAGCCTGCACCGACAGCCGGGCTTAGCCAAGCGGGCGCCGCTCGCCCCCGGAAAGGAGAATACGGAGCGAAGCTCGGACACTTCAGAAGGCGAGAAAGTATCGACAGAGGAGCTGATCCTGTTCATACAGGAGATCCAAGCCGGCCAGAACCCAGTGGCATTTCTCTTGGAACGGCTAGCCACTCTGCAAGCCTGGACTGACTAGCCGGCTCAGGACGGCCCACTGGAACACCGCCGGCATTACGCCTTTTAAAACCGGGTTGCGACGTCACTGAATGGTGGACCAGAAGTCAGACGTAGCACAGAAGACGACCAACGAGGCCTGACGGCCCACTCGGGAGCGGGAAGACCCGCTGAAGGGGGCAAATGCCTCGAACAGCATCTCTCGAGACTGACAATACGAGCATCTTGGCTCAGGCTCCGGCGTATTAAACGGGATGATGAATCGTATTAAGCGTTAAGAAATGTATGAAAATATGTCTCAAGTTGCAGGGACTGGCGTAAAGTGGCGTATTAAGCGAGAAATCGTATTAAACGTGATCGTCTTAAACGGGTTCTACTGTATGTGAGGATTGGACCGTATATATCATATCTTAAAATAAATGTTGTATACTCAGGAGTAACGACATCACAAACCCAATGGACCTATACGACCCGAGCTATTCCAGGACATCTAGTGTAATCGAAACGATCATGGATTTGATAATGATGTCGTTTGCGAATTATCGCGAATTTGTATGGAGACTTCTCGACCGCGGCAATTGTTCAAACGTTCCGCTTGGCGGCGCTGGCTTAGTGTCCATACAATTCCGCGTTAATCTTATCGAATCCACGATCGTTTCGATTACCCTAGACGCTCAGTAAACTTCCACATCACTATCGGAATGCATCGTTTCATTACCCACCATCATTACGAGGCGCAATAACAACAATCTCGCACGATCTGCGAACAGAAATCGACTCTTGCGCCTGTGTAAACAACCGCTGCTAATACCCCGTTATTGCTGACCCCGGGTTAACGTTATATTATCTGTACTCCGCCAATGGATGATAAATTCAGAGGCTCTTGCCTAGCACAATATACATAACGGTCATTCTCTGTAATCGTTCTTTGAATAGCGGCGCTTTTTCTTTTGTTTTTATCTCTTCCGTAGGTACTGGTTGCAAGGAAAATTGAAAAAAAGTAAAGAAAACCAAGATGTAACTGCTTTGATTAGCAGCGCTATTGTCTAACGCACCAAACATCTACATTGTTTTTAATTTCACAGTTGACATCAAAAATCGCTTCGAATTTAAACATTTCAAAAGGAACTGACACTGAAACTGTCAAATTAAAAACGATGTAGATTTTTGGTGCGTTAGCGGTTAGACAATAGCGCCGCTGGTCATGATAGAAAATAGCGCTGCTGGTCATAGCGCTGCTGGTCATAGCGCTGCTGGTCATGATAGAAAATTGGTGCGTCGTATTAAAGGATGTTGCAGGCACTACAGGTGTCCTAGCGAAAACTAAATGACGTTATTTTGGTAAAAAACAGAACATAGATAGAGAACAGAACTAGAATAAAAAATCACATACATACATACATATTCTCACGCCTGCATTCCCAAGAGGGGTAGGCAGAGCACATGAATTCAAAAATCCAGTGCCACGTTTAGCGATTTCAGGGTAACCAGTTGGTTAAATGTGATATTGCAGTGATAGGTTGCTAGCCCATCGCCCACAATACACTAACCCTTTCCCAGAGTCGACTCTTACGACACCCACGGGAAGAAAGGGGGAGGTGCTATTCTAACCCGGCACTACACGGGTAAAAAATCACCCTAACAAATAGGCAAATTAATTATTGCTGAAACAGAAAATTTTTAGAAGATTGAAGAGGAGAGCACCTCAAGATCTGAACAAATGAATAAAAGCCTAAATATGTAGAAACCGGTGCGTCACTGGAAGTCCACCGTTCAAGATATCGCGCACACTTTTAACCTGCTACTGAATGTCCTCTAGAGACACATTGCAATAATTGTAACTTTAGAAAAAAAGTGATTCAATAATTTTGCGTCAGCTTCCGTGAATTTACCTGTACTTCGGACCACCAGAGTTCTAGGTATATCTAATGAAAGGAATAAAACATCGCTTCGGGGTACGATTCATTATGATGGCCATAGACCGTGTCGTTTCACTGTTTTTTTCTCTTCAAATTAATATTTTTGTTTTCTTAGTATCTTCTCTGGTTTATTTCGAAATCCCGAAGAAACAAGCGAACGTCAAAGGCCAACTTTCGTAACTCTCACAATCGCCAACTAAATTCCGCACTGGACCAACTATCACAAAACCTCGATTTTCCATCCATGCGCCTCTTTCCTACTTATTCGTTTAGAAAGGGACGACAATGTCTTTCGAACAACCCAGTTTCCAAGGGGTCAAAGCTCGTGGTTGAATGAATTCGAAAATTTTATTACCTTGTTCAAATTTATAGCCTAGTACAAAGGCGGAGTCAAGTGTTAGGTTACGTCTTTTATGGCTAAAGCATACAAAAGTGGATAGACGAGGAGATTCTAAGTCGAAATTGACAAGTAACCAATAGGAAATCAGCAAGAAAGAGGTTTATCACTCACTTAAAATACAATATCAATCGACATCATTCTCTGTACGCATAAATTTTAATAATAAAAGCTCGTGCGCGTTTTATCCTCTTTCTAATATACATAGTAAACAGTGAGATCATTTTTGAACAGTTATTACAAGACAATATGGTGTACTAGAATACCACCTCTCTCCATTTCTTCCACCCCATTTGGGAACACAGCCGTATGTATTATGGTTGGATACGATTTACGTCAGATTCATACTCAATCGGATTTGTTTATCGTCAGATTTTTTTTATAACCCAAAGTATACATTGTAACGTGAACATTTAAACAATTAACGTGAAAAAATTTAGATTTTGACAATAAAATAAATCTGAAAGTAAACGGAACGGAACTGGCGAAAATCGTGTCAATCCAAAAACGTTAATCGTGATATCTGATAGATCCATTCGTAAGCAGTTTTTATCAAATTACATAGCGGAATGTTTCGAAATATTAGACACGTTACACGTATATGCCACCAGGAAACAATACAGATAGACTTAACAAATAAGCAAAGGAATGCATAACCCGCGCAAGCAAGGAGGCGTTTCTCATTCTACAAGTCCACGATAATTAATTAGAACTCCGCTAACTACCTCAAGTAGGGAAAACAAATGCCCGTTGCCATGAAATATGGCGTGGACTTACCTTTATCTTCCACACGGAAGCTAGGCTAATGACAAGCGAAACGGAACGAGCTAAATTATTGGCTACACCAGGTGTTCCATAGAATGTGAACTCGTTGTTTCTGTACATTGTCCATTTCGCTTATGGACCAGTAATTTGCGGCTGCTAGCTACAAAGCTGGGGTTTCATATTGACAGATATAAGTGTGGGTTGCGTTGCTCCGGGGAATGCAGCGTGGACAAAACATGGAAGCCATTCAACACGGTCTATTTCACTTAGGACGGAGTTTTAGAGTTGCCTCATGAATACTGCGGCTGATTCATGAAGACTATTGGTGGGCTGTTGTTCGTGGTTTTCAAGAAACGTCTATATTCAAGCACTTGCCGATATGTAATTGGGCAACTGCTTTTGTTCGTAATACCGCTGTAGTTGGCAACGTACTTTAGAGACAGAGAACAATGTTATTGTCTCGTTTTCTGGATGGATATGACAAATAAGACTAGCCAGATGGATGTGAGTAGTTATTTCCTTTGATATCGTAATAACTGTAGTTCTGGTTTTGTTTTCTGTAATGAAGTAAATTTATGCAAGAGTATAACAGCTTTTTCAGAGCCGCAGAACAATAATGTAGCACGCGAGGTACCTATCTATAGGCGCTGTGTTTTATCATTTTCTAAATCGTCCATTTTCTTTGGGTCGAGCAGACGAAGTCGTATTATACACAAAACCATGATTATTCAAGTTTGGTAGCCATTTTTAGTACAATTTTAGGTTAAAAATGCGTGAAAGACGTGTGATGAAAGGTTGCAAGCCTGTCACATGCATACCTGAAACTATTTCCTTACGGCTTCCACGGAAGAAATGAAGAGATATTAATCTAAACCAGACAATATACCAAATAATAACTGGATACTTAACCTATAGCTTTAAAAATCTCGGCTACAAATTATCGGACACGGTGGTTCCCTAAGTTCCAAGCTATCAATGAATCGTGTCAAAAATTCCGAATTCAAATCTAATCGTTCCCACGTCTTAAATTAAAGGTGCGCTTACGCCGACCCGTTATCGGCGGAGCACGGATGGCCGCCCTCGCTCTTTTACGATCCGCTAGATGTCGCTGTAACGACTGTCATCGTGTGACATTTCGCGACAGCCTTTTCCTATCTCCTCTTAATTCCCTAATACAACCTTAACCAAAGCTGATCGTTTCTTCTTAAGTAAAGGAGTTAGAGTTTCAAATCGTTTGAAAGTTAGTAACGCTTCGCAAATCTAGGATGGTTGGTCTTGTATGCCCTACAAGGGAACGCCACACGAAACTTCGTGTTGTAAAATACCAATTTACTTTAACAATATGGCGATTTACTTGAAACATTTCATAGCCTTTTAAGGTTTAGTACATTTAGGCCAGCGGTAATGCTCGGAGCCAGTATAACCAGGTAGGGTTCGTGCTGAGAATAGAGGGCCATTTGTTGGATTAATTTTGTGTCGCTTCGGAAGAGGGGGCGGTACCTTGCCGTCCCGTAGCGGTAGACCAAATTGGCGCAGGCAGGAGTAGCCAG
Source organism: Adoxophyes honmai (assembly GCA_005406045.1). Lineage (NCBI taxonomy): Eukaryota > Metazoa > Arthropoda > Insecta > Lepidoptera > Tortricidae > Adoxophyes > Adoxophyes honmai. The sequence goes on from BHDV01037119.1 coordinate 25,183, forward strand.
TTGTGTATGGCAACGTTTCTTAACCTTTTTCGGTCCACGGACTCTTAGAAGATCAAGTAAATCTTCAAGAACCATCTTAAATTTTTAATCGACAATAACAACGAACATGTAAGAGGTATAATAGTGACATTGCCATCCTAAAGCATGCCTAAACCGTCTCAGTCGCCTCTTACGACATCCACGGAAGAAATGGAGAGGTGTTATTCTAACCCGACACAGATACATGGATGTAAGTAGTTCAAAAGCCACACAGTAGGCTTAGCACGGCAACTCGCTCTAGTCGCTTCGCGCACGGGATAGTCTGTCATTCTCTGACGGCTCTAGTTAGACAGTGGCAGGTATAGTCTATGTCGCGCGTATCTCTACTCGCGCCGTGCTGTGCTAAGCCTACAGGCCTGGTTGCGTCGCGAGTGTTGCAAGGGCGACGTGGGCGCATTTAATGCGCTATTAACATTAATTTTATTATAATGTGTAGGTTCTTGGGATGTTAACGGTCGGGTTATAATTTTCTTTATACGTTTGTATGTGTGAAGCCTGAGGAAACCTTAAATTAACATACAGTGTTGGTGGCATTTGTACTAGCTGGGACTTTGAAGTTAGAGCTCAGCATTTCTGCTGTAGATTCTACGAAACTAAATATGTAGGGAATAAACTTTTCGACGTTAAAAAAAAAAGTGTAACCAAACCCCTGATGATTCTCTTTTGTCCTGAATTTATTTTAAAAATGTTTCTATTTCTTTCTTCGTCATAAAATGTATTATGTACCAACTGTATTTTATTGTAACTCTTGTTTGAACAAACAAATATTTTTATCCTTTTTTATCTTTATCTAAAAAGTAAACTTTTTTTTCTCGAAATGCTGCAATTTGTTTTTTTTTCTACGAAGTCGAGACACTCAGTGAATCAAATGGCTTGTCAACTATTCGTTTATTATTTATCAGCTATGCCGATGTACGAGAGTAAGCCTTTTTTTCTCAGTAAATATTAGTTTATATTTATGTTTACGCGGGACTTAATCACGGTATTTTTTAATTACCTCTCGACGTTTCGGCCGCGTTACAGCGACCGTGGTCACGAGTTGACGTGATTCACGTGATTAAGTCCCGCGTAAACATAAATATGTGTGAAAATCACGAAAGTTTAAAAAAATATTAGTTTTTTTTCAACAGGTTTGAGTTGCGTTATTTGGTATTTAAGAAACCGTTACTTGTATGGATGATGTTAGTTTGCATTTTGCCTTTGATCGTGTTTGTCTGTGTGTTTTTTTAATTGATTTCAGTCTTTCTGTACAGTGCACGACCACAGAGTATTCTAAAGCCGATCGAAACTATAAATCCACAAACAGGAATTTTAGATCTGCCTCTTCTTCCATTTATTTGTAAAATTAAATAATTTGTTAAGATGTTAGATTCAAAACCCAAACAAAGAAATAAAACAAAGAAACTTGCCTTTTACCTATCCAACCATAATTTACTTGAATTCCTGCTGTAAAACAAATGAAACCTATTAAATGTTAATACTAATCAACTCAGCAATCAACTTGCACAACGGTTATGACAGCTGTACAACCTTCAATTGTTTTTTATTCTATTTCACCGTCGTATTTATTTGCAGCCAGTCATAAAATTCATCGATAATCTACTCCTTAAATGCGTCGCTTCCAATTTATATTCAAAAGCGTTCCCTCTTCCAATTTAAGACCGAAATACTAATTATTTTTAGTATCAACCAGTGTTGCCAACTATATCCTTACGAAACCACCAAAGAACTTAGCTTCCAATTTAAGACCGAAATACTAATTATTTTTAGTATCAACCAGTGTTGCCAACTATATCCTTACGAAACCACCAAAGAACTTAGCGGCATCTCCTCAAACCACCACAATTTCTGTAGACCCAAAAAAAGTCTTACGAGGAGGAATTTTATGACTTGTGTTAGTGGTTAAATTCTTAATTTACCGCTAATTGGAAGAATCTATTCCACTAAAAAATCCACTAGCCACTAAAACTAATATTTTCCCCCTAAAAATATGTCGAAACCACCAGATCTAGTAGAAAATCCACTAAGTTGGCAACACTGGTGTCAATGACATAACCCAAACAGAAGTTCAAGTTTGGGCCGCCCCTTAATCCTTTACTTCTTGGCAAGTGCTGTATGTATAAGTACCTACTCAACAATGCGCCGTTGTTCTCCTAAACGATTATGATAAGCAGTTGCTGATCAATTCATCACAGATAACCGATTGTACAAGGAACATATTCATAATGCATCGGGTTACGCGACTTACAAAGTAGCGGGTTGATTTTGAACAGAACTTGAGTGGAACTTTGGAAGTTTGATCGCTTAGTCACTTAGTAAAGTAGGTTTGAATCAGTTTTTGAAGTGTTGAAAACTCAGTCTATTTATCTTGGTTCATAATTACATTGCTGTTTTGTTACTAAATATAACGCATGATACAGTTGGTTTTGGTTTCGCCGCCTAGTAGCATGTTTTTTTTTCAATAAACCTTCTGTTTATTTCTGTGCTCAATGTGTTTATGTGTGAATCCATGATCCGAGTTTAATGTAAGTATGTTACCCACGAGTATTAAGCTAGTTAGACTTTGTTTGGAGACTGGGAACCACCTATACTTTGTAACAATTTCCCAATGAGAATCTCCGTAAACCTCTGTGAATATTGTAATTTATCGAATAAATTTGTGATGTCCACTATAATCTGGTGGAGGTTATATATGTTATAACTCTAGAAATGAAACAATACTTTCTATTTACTTCGGCGATACACGTCCGCTCGCCGTCCGACCACTCTGTTAGTGTCGTGTGTGGGGAGCGAACAGATCGCAGATGCTTCGTTTATTTATATGTATACATCACAAAATTATCATCAAAAACCTGAGCTATTCCCGCTATTTAGGTACAAGCAATTTATACTAACGACTGTTAGTCAAATGCATAAACGCAGCTGCGACAGCCTTTGATAGTCAACCATAATGTGCAATTGCAATTTGGCATTGACATTACCTCAGCCATATAAACCTCCTATGGTGATTGAGATTGACAATTCAATAGCCTTAGGCTTGGGCTTTGTGTCATCAAGCTTTATCGACATTAGGTTCATATTTGCAACAGAGATTTGAAGTATACGGCACTGTTTTGTACGAGTATTCACTAGTTTTCCGTGCTTCAATTGAGCAATTCCAGTCGCGTGCTTGAGATCGCTCAGTTTTTTCGATAAAACGGATACATTCCTGACTTTAAATCGAGATTCGCTCGACATGTTTCGGGTCAATTTTGCTCTTTCCGCGCAACTGCTAACACTGACTGAGAGCAGGAGCACAAAGTGCGCGTTAATCCACAGCCTCTGTGGCGCGTTGTTCCCGATAATGGGTCACAAATTGGCCCGAAACATGTTGAGCTAATCTCGATTTAAAGAGTTGATTTTATCCGTTTTATTTCACTATGAGTGAGTCTGACGGTAGTTTTATGTCTACGCTCTATCCTTTCTCGTCCCAACGTGTGTTGCTTATTTCGAATTGAGCAGAACTTAATTTGGATTTCTTTAGCTGGCGGTACTATTCTTATCTTACCAAACCTGGTTTGCAAATTTTGATTTGCCATTGTCGCCTGTCCGCAGTTGGATATTGCATACACTTTGAGAGCAGAGCTACTCGATCGAACAACTTCTCATTTTCCGACTTCCCTAATTAGACCGTGACAGGTATTGTCTAGCACCTAGCAACTCGCACCTTGTGCTAGACATGCTGGATAAAACTAAGTCGTATTCGAAAGGCGCACGTCGCGCGTGACACTTGTCGCATCATAAATTAGCGCGATTATATAAACAAGGAAGAGCAAGGGTGCGTCAACATCGTTGTTACAGTAATGTATGCACTGAGTCACCTCCTGGCAACGCGCCAGCCACCAAACGTGTCGGCTCGGTGGCATCCATTCTACCTATGACGGATTGAACAATTATCGCAGTACGCCCGTAATTTATGTACTCCAGCAACTCTGTTGGCAGTGTTGCCATTTCCGTTTTAGAACTGGTCCAGTTTCCAGTTCATTTATTGCCTTTATTTTATCTGCGCAATCTTTCATCTGGCCCCGCTCACTCGCGGATGCTCGATTTGTAAACTGTTCCTTTTGTAACCAACTGTAACGGTCTCAAGTCCGTGCCAGTTTATTAATTAAATATGTATTTGTATATCTATAAGGAGAAAGGAAAAGAATCCTTTAA